>JAYMFT010291816.1:0-39886 GCA_038088735.1 Panulirus argus | reverse complement strand
TATATATATATATATATATATATATATATATATATATATATATATATATATATATATATATATATTATACCATAAAGACAACCTTATTTTTCAAAAGGCTTTTATTAAGTTGCATATATTGTTTAACAGGTATTTGTCTGCAGATTATTTCAAAACTATTTTGTTTTCTGCATAATGAGTAAGAAAATGAATTATTGACAACCTAGGAAACATGAAATAAGAGGGAGGGGGGGGGAGGATAATTCCCAGCTGTCTAGGGTCACATGACCAGTCCTTCTGAGTGGCCCATGATCCAAGGGTGTTTGAGTCGGATGACCTGCCTATTGTGTTGCAAGGGTCATGACCTCTGCATAAGTCTAGGGTCAGATGACTTGCCTGATGTGTTGGGCGGGTCATGACCCCATGCTCTATGGAGTCACATGACTTTCTCTGCTGGGCGGAACCATATACACCCAGACAAAAGATAAAGACCCCACAAACAAACACCTTTATTATTGTTTATTACCATTATCTAGAGATTTAATATGTAATTATCATAGTGCGTGACCATAACTGTCTCTATTCATTTTTGATTAAATTATATCAAAGTTCACATGGGCCATTATATGATATATATATATATAAACAGTTATTACCTTTGGGTTAATGAAAACACAGCTGACACAGGAGTAGTAGAAAACAGTAGTGTGTCTGGGGAACGCAACCCCAGGGTTATGGTTCCTCCTCCTGCGGGGTCCAGTCACTCCCTTAAGGAAGGGTAGCAAGTATGAAGCTCCGATCGATTGACATTGGTTGAAAGAGAAGTGATAAGGAAATTACATATATCTTATTATTTTTATATTTATTTGTTTGAGTGACATGGAGATTAGCGTTCGCGTAGAGGATCAAGGTTTCCCCGTCCTCCCTCTGCGGAGTCCGACTCAGGATCACGGTCAGCAGTAGTCCAACCCAATAAGGCTTGCATGTCTCATGTTCCCCTGCTGCTGCTGTTGCCCCTGCTCTGTCCTGGTGCAGCCGCGCGTCTCCCCAGGTGCTGTGATACCCTTCCCCGCCTCCCCAGGCCCTCACCTCTCGTGGGGTTACAGACTCTCTCTCCTCCCTCCTCCCCCTTCCCTTCCCTCCCATGATGGTAATACTACACCCATCCCCAGCCAGCCACACCAGAGCCACATACCCACACTCTTCTCATGGACACTCCAGATACATACGTGTGAAGATAATTTTTGTCTGCATAACTTAAGGGTATATCTTCCGTGGTAGCAGTTGTAAAAATGATGATAATGATAATAATACTAATGATAATAATAATAATAATAATAATAATAATAATAATAACGATAATATCAACAATGATATAGAAAGTGTACCCATTACAGATGAGCTTAAAGTAGGGTAGATGTCTTTAACAAGTTGTCATTACCCAAACATTAGGTTGTAGTTTCGTGGTAGTGATGATCACACTGAGAGGAAGGAGTCAGTTCTTCTACCAGTCCGTACGAGCTCGAATAGGTATGATGTGGTGCCGAAATGCTTCCTGGGGACGAGGGAGTGTGTTTGTAAGTACACCTTCCCTTGTAAGTTACTCCCCCTGGCCACAAGACCAGCGGGAAAGCGACGAGCAGTGTGGTCACAGTGTAGGAATTACATTATTTAAACCTTAAAAGTATCTCCTCATTACAGTCCAAGCCACCTTTCTTAAAAGAGAATGTCCGATGAAGTCCGTTGAAAATTAAATTTGAGACCCATCTTTCCTCATCCTTGTATACGTATCCTTCACCCACATCTGTACGTCACATCTTCCAGGTAACGTGAGACCCTGCAACATCTATGTCATGTAACGCGCGCCGCCCGCCTCCCGACCGCAGGTTGGCGCCCGGCCTCTGTTTCACGCTAGGCTTCTGTCCCACGCCTGGGACTCTTGACATGGTGTCGGCTATAGCATACCTCCATCCCCACACCTCCAGCCTCCCAGTTTCCCCCTGCTTTATTCTTTCTAGGATTATGCCGTTTCATTTTACTGCAAATGTATCATGATACGTTTGAATGGCCTTGAGTTTCGATATTGTGATATTCAACCTCTTGCTAGGCTCATGAGTCGACTTCCCCCACGCATCTCAGCCTTAATAATCTGATCGTTTTGGCGTCTTTTGAAATATTCAGCAAATAATCCCACTTAGACTCTAAACACTTAAGGTATTTGATGATAGACGTAGGCAGTGAAACACGTAGTTCTCGTGGCACTAACCCCACTGGATTTAAGCTATTTGATAAACGTAAACGAGATAAATAACGCCATTCTCAGTGAACTTGAGGAAGGTCACTGGGCTCAGCCGGTGACCTCCAGGCTTGCCTGGTGCCCCCAAGGGGTCATGTGGTGTGGACGGAGGTGAACTAGTGTAGGTGACCACAATTATGCTGGGCCAGGCGTTCCCACATGACTTTTGCACTGTTGTCCATACTAAACCCTTGAGCACGACGATGTAGCCCTTGAGCACAACGGTACGGCCCTTGAGCACGAAGATATGACCTTTAAGTACGACTTTACGACCAGTGAGCACGACTTGACTACCTTTCAGCACAACACTACGTCCCGTGAGTACGGCGTGCGACTTATGACCACGTCATTACGACCTTGAGCCAGACGATGCGGCCTTTGAGCACGACGCCTCGAGACGTCAATTGAGCCCGGAGGTACGACCCTCAAACACGACGCTACGGCCTCGTAAGTACGACGAAACGACGCTGGGGCATGACATTATGTCTTACGCTCACCGGCCTGTATACTGCACCCTTGCCTGTATACTACAAAGCCACATACAGAGGGAAAGGAGGCCTGTGTGTTTGTGTGAGTGTGTGTGCGTGTGTATCAGGAAGGTCATGGGCCGAGGTTAGGCCAGTTTGGCCCCCGGGGTCCAGCGCGCGTGGTGGTGAAGGAATGTGGTCCCTCCCAAGGCACTGTCTGGCCCTTGACGTTAGCCGTGCGCAGGAAGTACTCGTCGCTAGGTTGCCGCCGACACGTCAATGACCGGCTAATCGCCAGTCACCCCACTCGCAAAGGAACATCTCATTTTCATCTTGTAACTGCATAATATATATATATATATATATATATATATATATATATATATATATATGGGGGAGGGGAGACAGAGGACACTGGAGTAACTGCAACCTGATTTGCCAAACTGTAGGGCTAGCACGTAGTGCTCACCGCAGGAAAATATGAGAGTTATGAAGAACGAGCCGTGTGAGTCAAGTGGTAACTGTCGGGTGGTGGAACTGTTATTTTTGTGGATCGAAAAGCCAGCAGCTCAGCGTGTGGATGGGTCAGAACGAGAAGACAGGAACCTGGGCCAGAGGAGTGAAACTTGACATCCACAGAAGTGCTGGCTTACTGCGCGGGCGTCAATAACCCTTCCGAGAACTGGGTGGGTTGTACCGGTAATATAGCTCCCTGGTTGGTGGATGCCGAGAGAGAGAGAGAGAGAGAGAGAGAGCAGATTCATTGGTTCGTTTCCAATTCAGAATTTTTTTTTATAGACTCACAGACAAGAAAGCCAGTTGGAAGATAAGCTTGAATCACTCGAGGGTGTATAAGCTGAGGAAGCTGAGAAAAAGCTTAAGCATAAAGCTGGATTTCTTTTTTACATTGAGCGCTGGATGGTTGGCAAAAAATCCGGCATGGAGTGCCCCTTGGGCGGACGATGCAGTCGATGCGGTGCATGACACGGTTGCCGGTGGTGTGTGTGGTGGATGGTACGGTTGGTGGTGTGTGTGTGTGTGTGGTGCATGGTACGGTTGGTTGGCGGTGTGTGTGGTGCACGGTACGGTTGGTTGGCGGTGTGTGTGGTGCATGGTATGGTTGGCTGGTGGTGTGTGTGATGCATGGTACAGTTGGTGGTGTGTGTGTGTGTGTGGTGCATGGTACAGTTGGTGGTGTGTGTGGTGCATGCTACGGTTGGTTGGCGGTGTGTGTGGTGCATGGTACAGATAGTGGTGTGTGTGGTGTATGTTACAGTTGGTGGTGTGTGTGGTGCATGGTGCAGTTGGTGGTGTGTGTGGTGCATGGTACGGTTGGTGGTGTGTGTGGTGCATGGTACGGTTGGTTGGTTTGTGTGGTGCATGGTACGGTTGGTTGGTGTGTGTGTGGTGCATGGTACGTTGGTTGGTGGTGTGTGTGGTACACGGTACGGTTGGTTGGCGGTGTGTTTGTGGTACACGGTGCGGTTGGTTGGTGGTGTGTGTGGTGCATAGTACGGTTGGTTAGTGGTGTGTGTGGTGCATGATACCGTTGGTTGGTGGTGTGTGTGGTGCATGGTCCGGTTTGTTGGTGGTGTGTGTGGTACACGGTACGGTTGGTGGCTAAGGATATATGTTAACTAAGACTGCAGTTATCACCTAAAATATATATATATATACACTTGGTAGAAGATGGAGGCGTGTTATTCTGGTCGGCGGTGGGATTAACTAACAAACTAGGCCGGGCTGGGCGACTCACATCGACCAGTCTCGACCTTGGCCAGGTTCCTCTCAACCTTAAGTGGGGAGAGAGAGAGAGAGAGAGAGAGAGAGGTGCTCTCTCCCTCAAGCGACACACCTGAAACATCTCTCCAGGTGGATCTCGAGTCTTTGTGCCATGTAGTTATCCCCTGGAGTGTCACGTCCGGTGTCAAGTGCCAATCTCGCATTCGGGAGTTGGGTCTATGTCCGAGCGGGTCATACATCTGGACTTAACGTAGGACCCGTGTAAAGGCGATGAGGGCAAGACAGGGCACAAATCTGTCTCGACTGGTGACGGTCGAGATAGATCTGCCATTATGTATATATAGATAGATAGAAAGATAGATAGATAGATAAGTAGATAGATAGATAGATAGATATAGATATATACTTACTTCCTGCCCCTCGGGAGTCCCTTTTATGATAACTGGCAAACTAATCCTCATTCGGGGCAGCGAAAGTTACCTTTTTTTTAATTTCTTTTAGCGAGTTATGGCAGGTGTGGAAAAGGCTGACCCCGCCAGGTGCTCGGGGTCATCGTTACCGGGCTTTCCCAGTGAGTGGAGACTATGGTATTATCAGCGTTTTGCCCCGCTACGCCTCCAGCGTATCAAGTGCCGAAGTGACACAAGGGGTAATGTGTGAGGCGGATGGTATGTGGACAGTGGAGTGGTGAGAGATTTATCTTATCGACAACAGTTGTGGTTGGTTCGTGCTAGAGGACTGAGGGTTAAGTGACCAGGCAAGCCTTAAGTGTAGGGTGAGGCCACCTACTCCCTCAAAAGACCTCTTATCAGCTCTATATAGTTGCCTCGATTGTATTACCTCTCAGGGTCCTATTCTTCCTGTGATCTCCTCTTCCATCCACCTCCAAAACATGGTTGAAATAGTGTACTATATGATCACTTTGCCGTAAAGGCGCTTCGTGTCTGATGTGTTTTATTTCCGTACTGAGTCCAGCGATGTTGTGTCGTCCTACTCCTTAGATCTCGTATGCTCGATAACTTGATGATACGGGAAGCTCTCCCCTACACAGTCGAGAAACTTGTACCTCCATGTCTTCCCGCCTCCGTGAGCACTCAGCTCTCCCAGTATTATTTCCCTTTAAATGAAAGTTCTTCTGTTATCACTTATTTATTATCTTCAATAAGGGAATATTTTCTTGCCCCCCCTCACTGTCTTGCCTGTTCATTTTACATCTGCTCTGGCCTGCTGTATTCCCTTGGAGGGTTATAGACTAATAGAGCCATTGTGGACTTTATTCACACCGTAATATTACTCATTATGTACTGTATAACTAGCCATATGTACTGTGTGCGTGTGTGTATATGTGTATTAGGCTAGTATAAGGACAGACAGGTGTATGGGCAGGTAGCATGTGGAGTACAATGTTGTTCCTGTCGCAGCGACACCCCGCGGTCCTCCCCAGTCCGTCGCCGCTCCCCGGACCCGCCCGACAAAGATGGCGGCACCTCCGCCAAGGAACCCCCGGGCACCACCGCCGGGTCAGGGAGGCAGAGTTCGCGGGGTGGCACCAGCAGCAGGAAACCCGGTGCCAGAGGCCTCGTCACCGGCGAGGCCGCCACACCGATGGACGCCGCCAACCGCCGCTCCAGGAGCCGGGTGCCCCTCAGGCGCGGCCTGGGACCCAGGAGCGCCACGTCCACCGTCATCAAGCCCCCGAGTCGGGACAAACCCATAGGCGACCCCGCCAGTAAGCATCTTGCCCAAAGACACGATAACGTCTCCCAAGGGTGGAGTAGCTCCTCAAAGCCGTCAGGGTCGCCGCGTAAGGGCGTCAGCAAGATGACCACACCGCGACGTGCTGACAGCCTCACGAAGCTGAACAGTCCCCCTGGCGTGGGCAACTCGACTCGGGTCATCGCCCCACCGCGTGTGGCTGGCTTCGCCAGGCACAACACGTCCCTCGCGATCAAAACGCCGCCGAGAGTCGTTCCCTCTAGCAGAAACGAGAGGTCTAGACGCACCGTCACCCCAACCGACCCTCCCACTAATCTCAAGTTTCCTAGGAGAAACGACGAAAGCAAGTCAGAGGCGAGTAGAACAGACAAGAAGACCTCCTCCTCCGCCCTGGGAAGTAAGACATCCAGAATGAAGAAGTTCGTCGAATCCGTCACCCCGTCCTCCATTACCAGGTTAGTTCGACGCGGCTCGACCAAGACCGGAAGTAACCTCAACGACAGAAGATCCTCCGAAGTCAAGAAATCCTTGGGAGGAAGTACTACTGCCTCAATCAACAAGGCTACAGAAAGAGGTGGTGCTTCAAGTGGCCGCCACGTGTACCGAGAGTCCTCGAGCATCGGACCTTCCATTGACAACCAGAGCCATCAGGAGGGCAAGGGTAGCACCAGTAGTAACCTAAGGTCCGGCCGGTATCGCAGTGCAAAGACCGCCATGCACACCGAAGCGCCTGTCGCTCCGCGCCGCATGTCTAAGGAAGGCACTTCGTTCATACCTCGATTGCTAGAAGTCAGATCTGGACGCAACCGAGCGTCTCCAGGCCACACCCCGAGACCGGCGGCAGCAGCAGGCGACGACGGCGGCAGGTCTGTGGGAAACAGCAGTAGGAGCAGCAGCAGCGGAGGCGTCCATAACTTCACCAAGAACGCCGTCAGCAGAGCGGACGGCGTGAGCGGACCGGGTGACACGGACGGCCCCGACAGCGGAAGGCTCACTCACAGGGGTAACAGTAGAGGAGGAATGCCCACCGTCCGGGTGTCGTGTGTGTGACCATAGCATGGTGTGTGCTGCAGTACTGGACATCCGCCCGGACGGAGTCGCTATTTTGTACATACTCGCAACGCCAACTGCCAACTTAGGTAGCGACTTGACTTGCTTGAGGAGTTGAGTCATAAAGACTTTTTCCCGTGCATGTTGGCTAGAGAGTTTTGTGTGCTCTCCTCACACTCCCACCGGGTGTCTTGACCTCCAAGGCGCCGCCCCATCGCGGAGGTCACGCAAGCTGTCGGTGACCGATGCGATGTGTGCCAGGAGTGTTGGTGCAGGGAGGGAGGACAACCTCCCTCTCTTTCTGTACCTGAGCCTGTATTGTGGGGCGCCTCACCTCGTGTTGGGAGGTCAGCTCGAGACCCCTCTCTGCTTCAGGAGGGTGTTGCGTGGTGTGCCTCGCTTTTAGTAGCATCAGTTACTGCATGGTAACTCTTGCCCTTGGCTGTAATGCATGACGGTTTGCGTTGCTCGCGTGGTATGGTTTGATGTGGAGAGAGAGAGAGAGAGTGTGTGTGTGTGTGTGTGGTGCCCAGCTTGACTGGGAGTAGCAGCTTGACTGGAGGCTGCAATGTGGACGACGCCAACGTTCCAGACCACACCACCACCACCACCACCACCACCAACTCTCTATGCCTTTTAGTTTCTGCTTTTTTAAACATTTTTCTTTTTTGCATGTATTTCAGGTAAATATATCTCAGAGGTGATCTAATTTCTCTTTCATTGTTTTCTCCAGTAATCAGTTCGAATTGATGTATACTGCATTTTGAGGTATGAATATAGTAAGCTAATTGGGAAAATCATGTGTGCCATAGTTTGTGGTGCATTAGCGACTGGCAGAATGGCAATGTCTTCCCTCCTTTGCTCCGAGTGCATCATGTAGCTCTTCGCATTGTGTTCTTTTGTTAATTAACAGTGTATTCTCAATTGCACATTTCTAAATTAAATTTCCGAATTTTCAGTTCAAAAAACTTTGCCTCCATTCACCATAGGTAATGTGTCCTGTGTTATTTATTTATATATGGAACTTCAGGAAATCACTCGTCAGAATTATATAATTTTATAGTTTCTTGTTAGATGCTAGTCTGAGGAGATGCATATGATTTACACAGATAATTTAAACTTAGCATACTTATTTTATCCCAGCATTTTAAGATTAAACTTGAATTGTCCAAAATCGAGATAACTGATTTTAAGCATAGGCTTGAATTGTTCAGTATTAAGAAAATAATCTTGAGTATAATCTTGAATCGTTCAATATTTAAGGAAGTAATCATACCTACAGTGGTATACATGTTAGATTGAAATTAACTTTTAGAAAATGGAGACTGGTCCATGAAACAAAAAGATTTTCCCCAGCTGCCCCCGTTTCAACACGTCCGCCTCGTCCATACTCATATTTCATTCTTGCTTCCGTACAGAAGGGAGGACTAAAGAGATTAAGATTTTGGATAGTATATATATTCACATTCAAATCCGTATTTCCATCTCATTCCGGGGTCAGACTCTGATCACATAACTCGCACTGGTGGAAAATGACACTTATGGAGATATTTTGCATGCAAACTTCCCATAGTTAATGGTATTTGTAAGGGACCCAAATCCCCTCTGCTTGTACAAGTTCAGCTCAGTAGAAGAGTCATCTGGCAATGTAATCTAGGCTCGTAGTCATTAGAATCTTTGAACACTTTTACAGTTGGAAGTTTTTGAGAGACACCAGTCTTTTGTAGTATATCATAACTTGAGGCTAAGATTACTCGAGTTTTCTTCCTTTAGATTTTAAATGCATCACAGAGAACGTCTTGAAAATATGAGAAATCTTTCGAAATAGTTTGTTATAGTTTCCCTCTTTAGGAATTTTCCCTGATCACATGTAAATATTGCCAGAGGACTTGCTTTCAAACCAAAAAGTTTATTTATGAAGGATTGTCAAATTTGATATATAAAATCATTCTGTTGCATCATTCATTCAAGCAAACTTAATATTTACTGTCCCATTACGTATTTGTAGCTATTTCTTTAGTGAGATGAGAAAAGTTTATTGGGAAAAAGGACTCTGAAGCCTCAGTATGATGCTAATGTTGTGGCAACCTTGCAGGCAGCAGGGCCGGCTCGACCCGCTGCCGGTCCGCGCGTTGGCCCCGTTTGGATATCCCGCCACGCAGACGCCCTATTGATCACCCACCCGCTGGCTTCCGCACTGTGAGTTTCTGAAGAATTTTGTACATTCTTTGTCAATTGATGATTTTAGTCTGGTGTCGTTTCTGGAGCGCAATCTTTTCAGTAAATATTATGTAGCAGGTATGGAATGAGTAAAGTCAAGGCAAAGATGTTTTTTCAAGTTTTTATGAGAAAGAATCATATCAAAGTTATCACTAATATATCGCCGTATCTTTGCATGGTATAATGATATCCTTTAAATAAATACATGAAATATATTATTTTTTATCTGTTTGGCACATCAAAATCCTTTTTTTTTATTCGGATTCTTTATTTTCCAGGAAGTTACAAAGATGGCCTCCAGAGGGCGGGAGGGGTCTCACCACCCCTCGAATATGACGTCACACCTCAATGACAACAAACCTGCTGGAAGGGGAACACCGCCATGCACGGGCACCTACCTCGACTTTGAAGGGAATATTCGGCCCAGTAACTACACAGACAGTGGTGAGAGTGAAAAGTTTGTGACGAGGGAGGTGGTGAGGGGACTAGATTACAAAAACAGACTGGGACACAGCCCTCTAGAGGCAGTGAACAGGAGAGTAGACTCCGAAGGGAACCGAAGATACAATACCTTCAACTACTGGCGGAGGAACCTGCCGGATGTGTCCGGTGAGATCAGTTACATTTTGCGACCCGGTGACGCCAATTTCTCGCCGGATGTGAACGGGAACAGAAATCTTATCTACGACTCGAAAGACGGAAGGAGAGGAACTCGTGAGAAGCGGGCCCTCGAGCTAACCTCTGGCGGGAGGCCACGCCCGCGGAGCCCCAGACCTTCCTCCCTCGACCCCAGCAGGCACGACGCGCGATCTTCGACGCCCTACAGACTCCGACATATATCAAACCTCGCCTCCCTTGTGCTCTTAGATTCCTTCGAAAAGTCCGGCGCCAACGACGATCCTCCTGGTGGGGATGTACGCCTGGCGGCCAGGGACGACGATAACGATGACAACCTTGAATATGAGAGCGAGGCCAATGAAGAGTACTTGCTCCAGGCCCGCCGCCGTCTGAAGTCCAGCTCATTTAGCGACTACTCTAGGTAAGGAAGTTCAATTTCAGTGTTCGGTGCGCATGAGTGGTCACCATAGTCAGTGTCGTAAAATTTTTCATTCATAATTAGGATCATGAGATGAAATTAATGAAATAAAACTTGCTCAACTTTGAATAACCTCTCTCAAATATAGTATGATAGGCTGTTTTGTGGCTGGTATGCGTATGTATAAGTTAAGTTACCCCACCGGAATGTATGAAATAGGAAGTTACTCTAGATGCATAATATAGGAGATATACATATTCCCTGCTGCTGTAGATTTCTACAATATAGCAGGAATGACAGTTAAGTCAAGAATTTGATAGACAAAAACAGTTTCGTTAGAAGCTTCGTATTCGATCGACATGCTGTAAGGGAATTGTGGGGGATGGTTCACTATACCTCGAGCTGATTCCCCCGTGCGGGGAAGGTATTGGATATAGGAGCCACACCCACTTTTTGGAGTGGCAGGTCAGCAGTTTCATCCACTCTTAACCCCTGAAGCATGACGGTACAGTCGTTGAGTGCGACGGTGCGACCTTGATCCCGACGATATTTGATCCATGGGCAAGATGGCTATCACATGGGTCGTACCTTCGTGCTCATATTCAATTCTATAAAGCTCAAAGGTCGTACTGTCGTGCTGAGGTTATACCGATGGGCAAAGGGGGTTAAGGAGGCACATTTTAATGGTATCACGTTACAGAATTTTTGTATAGCCTAGTCAGTGATAGTGGCCCACTGCTCATGTCGGTTGGTCTGTGAGTAAGATATTCATCTCGTCTTCCCATGGCCTGTTATGTTAACTTAGTTTTCGTTAAGCCAGTAAGATCTTAATCTAGTTTGGATTAACCCAGTATGCCAGTGAAATGTTCGCCTATTCCTGCCAGTTCAGTATTAATCGCTTTTTCGATTAGCATAGGAATGTCAGCAAGATATTTAGTTAATCCTTTTTTGTGTGTAGTTAGGTGGTGATAGTAAAATATCACCTTAGTTTTAGGTCAGGTTAGTCTGCCAATAAGATTTTAACTTTAGTTGTCTCCATCTACCGGTTACGGTAAGCGTAGTGTTGCCAGTAAGACATTAACCTTAGTTATGTTTCAGGTTAATAGTGTCAATAAGATTTTAACTTAGTTTTCCTTTTAGCGTAGTATTGCCAATATCAACCTATCTGTAATACTTGTGTTCGTGTCGCTTGGGAATACTTCCTTCACAATGTATTGTTTTCCTCAACATGTTTATCTACGTTTCTCCCAGAAAGCACGTCCGGTTTGTATCTTCACTTAACGTTTATGTTCAATTAGCTGATAGGTGATCATATCTGAAGTCGGCCGGACGTTTTGACAGGGTCCAGGAGTTGACCGTTCCCACAGTGTCTGAAAAGGCAGCTGAGGACGTTATTTTATCAAATGGTTAACAAAGAGAGGTATAACTCTAGTCTTGCCTAATGTCTTGCCCAATAATTACAGCCCAGGGCACTGTGCAGAACGTTCTTCAGTGACAACTGTGTGGCAGAATAATAGAAACCATTTTAATGAGTAAAACTTTATGTAGGCCAGGTTAGGTGAGGCTAGGCGCGTTTGATTTGACCCCACAGTCTTCCTATGCCTTCAAAGCCAGCCAGAGTTGTAACGGCTCCCACGGGAATTAGATTTTCCAATATACAGACCGTTGTCTGTAGTTCCGTGTGCTCAGCGGCTCCCAGCAGAATTGGGGGACGATCAGCTCCCGTCTGCGTAACCAGACGTCTGTATTCTTTATTGATCCGGCTTTGTTGATTTGTGGTTTGTTTAACCCAAATGGTTCAAGTGTGGTGGTGTTCTTGGGCTAAAGTATATGTGTGTGGTTATTTTGGTCTGTGGGTGGATATATTATGTGTGAACAGTGGGCGTATGTGTGTGTGTCTAGGTGTTTTTGTAAGGGGTTACTCTGTATTTTACAGGGAGAGAGTTTTACATTCATGATGCCTAGCTCGTTATTTTGTGTGGTATACGTACCACGTCTTTACTTGTGTGTGTGTGTTCCGGGTGTGTAAGGTGTTTATGCTTAGGGGATGCGAGCTGAGGGTTTTGAGTGTGCTGGATGTGTGAGAAAGTTTTGAGTCTACGCTTTGTATTCGTTTGGAGTTTTTGTATTGTTTTTTTTTCTTTTTTTTTTTGAGTGTGTGAGATGCATGTTTTGACTTTGCATGCTATACGTGTTTTCAGTGCGAGTTTTATGGGTTTGGAGTGCACAAGCGCGCAGGATGTATGGGTTTTCAGTGCAGGTCAGAAGAGATTTGGGTGTGTGAATTGAGTATTTAACTTGAATGTTTGGAGCGTGTTGATATGGGTAGTGTGTGGATTTGACTGTCATAAGAACGAATACTGTGCCACTAACCTCGTATGTCTCATAGATATAACAGTCCACTTCTGAGAACCTCTGACTACCATGGGATATGTCTTGACCCGAATATATATGCTTCAGACACACTCACACTGGGATGTCGTGCTTCAGACACACTCACAGGAATGTCATGCTCCAGTTACGCTCACGGGGATATTCTCCCGAGACACGGGGACATCATGCTCCAAGCATACAGGGAGAGCATAGAGTCAAGATAGCAGGTGTAAGTGGAGTTGGTTGGTCGAAGCTGCGTGCGGGGGTATGTTGCATGCTAGCCATGGTCCCGCTCTTATTGACGGGCTGGATTCCTGAGTCTTCCTTGTTGCTGTGGTGACTCAGTCATAGCTTGGCCACACCTCGTTGTGGTTGATTATCCATAGTGGGCCCCTCCTCTCTCGCTGTGGCGAGTCTAGTTATAGCAGGCCCCTCGCGCTGTGGTGTGTCAGTCATCATACCTGGCCCCATTGCTGTGGTGAGTCAACTGTAGCTGTCTTGTTTTATATAACTGTTAGCTGGGGGTCCCACCTCATATACGACAGGTCAGGGTTCCTTCTTCCTCCACGCCATCTGAACTACTGTGCCTCAACATCTATTTGCTCTACCCTCATCCCTCTGTAGATAGTGTGGTCTGTTATTTACTCTCTCTCTCTCTCTCTCGTCTGGTTTTCTTTGGATCATCTTTTTTCCCATTTTCTCTAATTTTTTCCCAAGTGAATTTCCATTCAGATGTTTTATCATTAGGCTGTTGTATTCTCCGTTGCATGCAGGCCTTTCTTTTTTGCTTTAATTCTTTCTCATACAGGGAAATAATTTCCGGGTCTATTTTCTTTTCATGCTTCCCCCGATCTCTGTGCTATTAAAGTTTCTCCTCTCATTCATTTCTCAAGAGTATCTTTGCTTCTGATGTAACCCTCGTGTGGGTGTGATGGCCGCCCACATGACTGCGTCACGCCTCTTGTGAAACCCACCCACAACTTATTCGCTTTAGGGAAATGGATCGTGACTGCTCACCCGGCTTCGTCTTTAGCTACATTCTGGGCCCGTGTTGGCGTTACTTCGTGTTGCCCGGGGCAGGGTGTAGCATCAGGCGGGGCCAGACGGTCGCGGCGTACGGTGCTTGGCTGGTGTGTAAGGTGATACCTGACGTGTGGATCATATATGGCACGAGGGAAACCCCTCTGGTGACCAACCTTGTCCTCTGCCCCTCCTACACCCATCCCCCCATACACCCTAGCCTGCCCTGCTGACGCTCTTTCTCCTCCCACAGGTTAGTCTCGGCGCGGCCCTTCGCTACACTCGACAGCCGCACTTCAAGGAGCAACTCCCTCCATGTGGACCATCCCGGCGACCTCGCCCGCAGGAATTCGGCGCCCGTGGATGTGTTGGACTTGCTCGGTGCCCTTCAGAAGAGGAGCGGCGACCGCGTAGAGCCCCTGTTAGGGGCACGGGAGTGCTGGACACCCTCGGACGACGAGGGTTTTGACGGCGAGCCCTTCCTGCTGGGCCAGTGCTCCGACGGGGACATCAGCTACAATTGCCATAAGTTACAGGACTGGTTCGACTCCGTTGTCCCTCGCGAGTTTGATACCGACGACAGCGACGTTTTCGAGGATTCCTACGACATGGGAAACATCCAGGGCGCCGACGGCAAGAAGCTGGGGAAGGCCGAGAGGCAGAAGGCGAAGGGCCGGGGGCGGCTTGCCCGAGGGAAGTCGCCCTCGAAAGCTAAGCTCCACGAGAGCCGAGACACGCTACATGAGGGCGACAGAGGCCCCGTGTGTGCCTCCCCCATCAGCACGCCCTCCACCATCGCAGCCGCCACCGTGGGCATATCGACGGAGTCTCCCAGCATCCCGGTGCCGGTGTCGGCGCTCGCGGAGCGGCCCACCACTATCGTAACGGACTCATGGAAGGAGGCGAGGAAGCCGAAGCCTCTGGGGGTCAGCGAGGCGGCAGGTGGAGCGGCTGCGGTAGCGTTTGCCGACTCCTCGTCCAGCTCGGAGTCCGTCTTCACGGAGGCGCGGAGTGGCGCCGGCACCAACAGCCAGCACGAAGCCTTCACGCCTGCCGATGGAGCCACCACGCCGCTGTTCACGGAGGCGCTGGACCTGCCCATCGACGAGATTATGTCCGGCCAGTACAGCTCCAGCGCCACCTCCACCGCCTCCTCCAAACCTCCCACCGTGGCCGAATCGGTCAGGTCCACCTCGAGTGCGACGGACGACCTGTCGAAGAAAACGCCGCCCAGGTGGGAAACGGATACTAGTCTAGAATTGTTAAAGAAAACGGATAGTGGCGAGGACACACCAGAGAAAACGTTCAGGTCAGGGGAACACGGAGGGAGGGCGCCCGAGGCCACACCCCCCCATCCTGCCCCCGCGCAGGTAGACATAACAACAGACACGCGAGTTGAGGCGAGTCAGCGGATCCCCACACACGCTCACACGCCGTCCCTGTCCTCCGATCAGCATGTGCGTGAGGCCGCCGCGGCCCCGGGTGATGCTGCCGGTTCAGTGTCCAGTGCTGACGTGCTCAGTCCCGACGGTATAGATCTCTATTTCAGTCTGTATGCGAGCGGCCACAGTGCGTTTGATGACGGTGGCGAGGAGTACTCTGGCGCCCGGCGCGTCGAGCGTCCGCCTAGACACCCCGCAGTGACAAACAGTAGTGGCGAGGAGTCCGTCGGCTCCTTCATCTGTGTCAATCTCGAACCTTCCCCGACGAGGCCTAAGACCCAGTCGCTCGGGGACGTTATCGAGGATCAGGATGACCCAGGGGACTCGTGGTCCCCCGAGGGCAAGCCCAGGTCGTACTCCGCCGACGACATCGAGTTAGAGGACTACGACGACGATTACTACACCGAGGGGGACATGCCGCAGGCGTCGGCGGCAGCGGCGGCGGCTGGTCGGGGCGGCGGAGGGAGCAGTGCCTTCAGGGTGTCCCGCCACCGTAAGGTAGAACTGCAGCCCGCCAAGCCCTCAGCCTCGCGCTCCGCTAACAACAACAACAACAACAACAACAACACAGCCGCCAAGAACAGGGCCCACTCGGAGAACTGCATCGCTGGTGAGTACGTTATTTTCCCTCCTTGTATCATAATGAATGTCGACTCGCTTCCCAGACGTACCTAGAATTGTCAACTAGTTGGATAGGACGAAAATGTGATTTAGACGTTGAAATACGATCGGTACGACGTTTTAAGTGAGCAGAAATGAGTGATAAACTCGAAGGAACGGGATGCAGTGGAATGCTAACCACAAAAACACGGGCGGTTGACACCGACCATACAGTTCAACCAGCCCACAGGTGCAACGCCCTCCCCGTGTCTGCATTTCTCCCACAGTTTCACCGTCCTACCCATAACTGTACTGTCCCCCCTCTTCCCTCATGTGCACCGTCCTTCAGTACGCTTGCGCGACCCATTCACCCCATAAGTGGCCCGTCCTCCCTGTGGCTGCACCACCCATTCACCCCCCCAAGGGCACTGTCCTCTCCATGCATGTACCCCACAAGTGCCCCGTCCTCCATACCTGCATTCACCACAAGTTGCGACGTTCTCTCTGTGCCTGCATCTCCTCACTAGTGCACCGTTCTCTCTGTGCCTGCACCCATTCACTAGAGCACCTTCATCCATACCAACATCACCAACTCACCCTACAATTGCACCGTCCTCTCCCCATGTCTGCACCACCCATCCACGCCACAAGTGCACCGTCTGCAACACTCGTCCCACAAGGGTGCCGTACTACCCATGGCTGCACCGCTCACGTCGCCACCCAACAGGTGGCCCAGTTTGTAGGACTGCTTTTGAGCTGAATATTTACCATGGCAAACTAGTTCGCCGTAATTGGTTTATAGTATTTGAAATGTTGTCTGACTGAATTCACAGGTAGATTAATTACCTTGACATTGTCCAAATGTATTTACTTTCAATATCACCGTCGCTTGACGTAGGCGTGGGCGTATTCCGACTTGAGAGGGACGTTTCCTTTTTCTGGTTCGGCCAGTTCCGGACGACTCGAGACTAGCTTAACCTGTGCGGTCTGTCGAAGGTTACAGCTCTTGTCCTTGGTTCTCTATTCACTGATTGCCATTTTACGACGAGCTAAAGGGCAGAATATTACGTCATCGCCGATATACTGTTTACATGTCAGTGTGTAATTCTGGGTTACATTACTGAACAGCACAGTCAGGATTTTCGGGCCGCCCAGTTTTTGCTTATTGCACAGCGTCCGCGTTTTCAGTTTCCGACCATGTATCACAAACACATGCATGAGTACGGAATACAAGCGGCAACACCGCAGTATTAACTCATCATTTTTATGGAATTTTAAATGTTAATCGGTAATCCTCTTAATTTGAACAGTCAGTGTCGGTGGAATAAACTGAAACTTCGCTGTACATGAATTTGGTGTTGGTGCGATCTTCGGATGTTCAATACTGGACACCCCAGTCAGCCAGTAACACTACCGTAGCTGTATCGCTTGATATGTTTCCCTTTATCACCGTCAGAACCCACAGTCTACATCTGTGCATCACTACGATGACATATTCGCATACAACTCTTTCTCACGCTATTGTGAAGAGCATTTGTGTCCGCCATAGAGGGTGTTTACGACTCCCTCCGTCATAAATTTAGTCTTTACACAGCACACCAGACGTTTCGCGTGTTTCCATAAAGTCCCACCGCGCCGTGAGGGCGCTGTGTTATGGCGCGTTTTCCTCGAGATGAAACACGAGTCATTAGAAATCCGACAGAGATTAAAAGTAAGCCAAGGCTAACTCATGCTTCGTGATGGGGGCTTAGCTACAGTTCAGAAATCGTGTTCTTCAATTTCAACATTAATGCGGATTAGTGTATATCTTTGGCAGGTTAGTGGAGGGCCGCTTGAGATTTGCCCTCCCTCAGCTTTCAAAATAAGATGCTTCATTGGATAATTTCTAAAACTTTTTAACTCTGAAACGAACTGTTTAGTTCCCTACAGTGGTAGTCACTACCAGATGCTGTAATACCCGCAGGACTTACACGCTTCTACGCTCCAGCTTCATGTGTACTGCTGTTACCTGCAGGCAGCACGTGGCGAGAATTGTTATTATATATGCAATGTTGGATGTGTTTTGCTAATTAGTAAGTTCGACCATGAGGGCGTTGACGGTTGATGCCCAGACAACTACTGACATTTTGTTTAGTGGGGACTGTATCGCCGTAGCTTCCTTAAAAACTCGTCAATGACAGATAATTGCAACCTGGAGGCATGAATATTTAGGCGATAATAATCTTCCATTGTGATCATTTAGCAGTCGATTAATAAATGAAGTGAAATATCCCTAACAAAGTAATCATGTATGTTAAGGATTTTCTATATTACCTGTGTATTGGTAGCGTGCGACCAATTAAAGGTTCTACCATATTTGGTTAACCCCTACCCAATAGGAAATCTTGCCTGTGATGCCTCAAGAGTAGGGCACAGGACGGGGGCCGCTGGGCACAAGTGCATGTTGAGGTGCGCGCCCGGCCATCGACTCCAACCTGACCCGTTGGTTACGCCTGCCGCGCTCGACTGCGTCCTACCCGGACGAGAAGGCATCGGCAATTATCCAATTTAGTCGGCACCAGAATGACCCATCGCGTCTTTGGATGGCTCTGAAAGTGTTGTACGTGTTGTGATCGAAGGTGTGCCAAATTAGGTAGTACAGTCATGGAGTGGACGGTTGCAATTTTTATACTTGCATATTTTGTTTTGTTTTGAAATGTCGTATCAGTGTTTTTCTGTTGGTCTCAACTACACTTTACAAAGCACTTTATTTGTGTGACAACGCAGTAAATAGAAGGCATGATGCACACATTTTATTCAGTATTTGTTATCGCGGTCACACTTGCCATGTTTGGTTTTATCGTTTGAAAATGCATGTGCAGAACAGCTGGCCAGAAGCCGTGCGAGCTGTGTGTGTGTGTGTGTGTGTCAGCCGAGCATGTGCAGCTCTGAGCACCGACTCGCTTTCTCGAGAAGCGGCTGTTCTTTCGCGTCTGTTATCCCCGGATGTGATGGTTCTTTTCCCATGAAATGTTCAGGAATTTGATAGATATTTAGTAAAATATGTTGACTACAAATTTGTGTCAGCGCAGCATAGCTGGTGGCTAGGCTACTTATAAATTTTAGAAATAAACTGTTTTCCTTTCACCTCATGCACGTCCACTGCTGTATGGAACCGTTGTAACTTTTGCTCACAATCCGTTAGATGGGATGTCAACGGGTGCTGATGGAACGCTTGGCCAGTGAGCGGAAGGGAAACTTTGCCCGTTGAGCCCTGGGGCCGGGTGGGAGGGAGGAGGTCATGGGAGGAGAGGCAGACAAAGGCTGAATCCCTCCCGCTCTCCCACGTACGGGGAGAGATCTAGTGGGGGGGAGAGAGGAAGCCCTCGTACCTTACTCATGGTAGTGCTGGCTTCTGTCCTGTTACGAGAATATTAGCATGTTTTATATTGATGTAATAGGCTTTATTTTTCAAAGTATTCCTTTTGATACTTCAGTATAAATTGAGAATTTATTGTGGTTATGCAGATTGCAATGTGCGAAGGAGTGGTGGTTTTCACGATCCTGTGTTCATCATTCGGGTAGGAATTTGGGTCATATAAATTTCCTTCGACAGATAACCAACCACTCATGTGACCACCAGGTCTGTAATGTTCCTGGCATCTGTTCATCTAATTCATCCACTAGATAACCTCATTACACTTATGTCACTTCTGCTACCGAAGTTTTGAACATAATCTACTGCATTTTAGTTAAAGTGCATTTTAGCCGTTCTCACTGTAACTGGTGGAAAGTGTGCAGAGGAAAATGTTATTTATCATCGGGATTGTCAAAGGAAATAACTCTAAAATGCTACTCTGTCCACCTATTAAAAGAGAAGACGTCAAAACCAGTGCTGATATCAGTTCAGACTTTTAAGACCAGCACCGGTATCACTTCAGACATCAGGACCAGCATTTGAGCGAGATATGGGGGCGGCCAGGATAAAGTTTTGGTCCCGGAGCGGCCAGGGTAAAGCTGTGGTCTTGGAGCGAGGTAGAGGAGCGGCCAGGGGTAAAGCTGTGGTCTTGAAGCAAGGTAGAGAGAGGAGCGGCCAGAGTAAAGCTGGGGTCCTGCTTAGCTCAAATGCCGGGCAGGCCGCCACTGTGCGCTTGTAAGGGTTGATGATGCCGCCTTATGTCCACACACCGGCAGGCAGACAATGATATACATCTCGCAGTGTGGATCTTGTGTGTGCGATGTATATGTTTTAATGATTTACATAAATTGAGTGGTTAGAGCAACTTGTTGAGCTAAGACCAGCCTTGTGTAAGGTCACGATTGATAATGTGGATGTTGAGCTACGGCTCTTGTGCTTGACAACTACATCAAGAAGGGTAAGGTGTAAACCATGCGCAGATGTTGGGCTCGGGGACGCCCAGTAACAAGACGTAAACACCACCTTCCCTGGCATGATGGTATGATTTTATAAACTAAAGTCTAATGGAATTGTTGATATACGAATGTATTACATTGTATTTGTCAAGGGAGAATTAAAATTTAACGTTTTTGCAGCCATAACCCTGACTTCACTGTTGGCTAGGGATTAATTATGTTGCAACCAGGATAACCACATGTATGGCTGCCTGCAAAGGCGAAAGTAGCTAAAGTGAAAGACAACACGGATACAGGGAAAGGTCATGCGTAACAAAGCCCTTAGATTTCTAAGGAAGAATGAGCTGCATTTTAGATGAAAGAGAAGTAGTAAGTGTATCTGATACTGTACCACAAAGGTTATAGTAAAGAAGCTGGACACGCCTTCGTTGGATGGCAGATCACCTTAATGGAAGGGAACAGAGGACAAATGTCGGAGGAGTCTACTTGCATTGGGTTTGGATTACCAATGACGTGTCGTAAGGTTCGATCTTGTTACCAATGCTTTTCTTGATCAACGCAAATATGTTTGCGGGTGATGCCACGATCATGAGGGGCGTAAAGAGCGAGGATTGCATCAACTTAAGGGGAACTAGACCTGCCTTAACGCGTCAGGAATTTAACATGAACGGGTGCGAAATATATAAGCTTGTGTTTCTTATGATATACACTAGGGAGAAAGTTTGGAGCAGTGCCTGCATTACTAGCAAACGTAACTTTCATGTTCAAGAATAGAATTAAGTTTTAAGAAAATATGTTGTGTACGTGAGACTTGAATTAAGAAGAATGGAGATATGCTTTTAAAAAATGTATTCTGTGTACGTGAGACCGAAATTAAGAAGAGTGGAAAAGTATTTAAAGAAAATATATTCCATAAACGTGAGATTTGAATTAAGATATTTTGTATCTTCGTAGCTCGTGGTATTGATTATTAACATGTTAACTGACTATTAGAATTGAAATATAGAATTCGTGTAAAGAAAATAAGAATATACCAATATTTGTGTGTGAGGGACGGGACAGTGAAAAGCTTGCACACTTTCCGGAGTACGCATGGTTAGGAATTACATACACACGCGGGCCCGCATGGGTTAGAATCCTGGGCGAGGTTGTTGGCCCACTCCCAACCCAGGTGTTATTCTTCCCCGCAGGGCCGATTAATAGATTGGTTTCCTGGCTTAGGTGGTGTGTGTGTGTGTGTAAACATATAAGAATAAAGACATGGTAAACCTATACAAGGTTAAGAGACGGAAAAACACGTGTGTAAAACTCTCTCCCCGGAACATACGAATGGTATCTACACACACACACACACACACACACACACACACACACACACCGCAGCAGCTGCGTCGCGTCGTATAGGGGTTGTCGGCATGTGATGTGTGAATGATTAATACATTTCTAGTGACACCACTAGAGAGGTGGGTGCTGTGCCCTTAGCCACATACTATTATCACGTGGGAGTGTCGATTGTAGGACCTCAGGTGAGTATTATGGTCTCTGGTTTGCATCTTCATTTGCATCGGTAGAAGATGGTAGACTTGTCCCACACCGTTAATGTATGGATGACTATACACCGGAAAGGTGAATGGTGTCGTCCAGCCAGGAGCTGGGTGTGTGTGTGTGTGTGTGTGTCGTCTCCTGTCTCCTGTCCCTCTGGTGGTGGCCGCCAGCAACCTGAGGCTGCGACAGAAGTCACGAGTGTGGTGGGCCTCCTCCTCCTCCAACACCTATAACATCCTCCTCTTTTTCCCGCTGGTCTTCCCTGTTTTCCTTCATAGCAGTTGCTAAAAGTACCAGGCTCTTATAGACTCACGACACCTGTCAGTAATGGTCCTTGTCCCCGGATATAGTTGCTGTAGGGTCACGGAGAGGTTTGACAGCCTAGTCATCTTACATCATGGCATGTGAATCGTTATTAACGTTATAAGTTTGTACTTGTACACATGCACCTTAAATAATTCAACGCATACACACATCCAGTATTAATTGATTCTTAAGTGCCAATGGAGGCATTGAGTAGGTGCATGGACAGTACCAGTCAGTGGGAATTCCTGTATAAAGCAAGGTTAGCTTGCAACTATTGATCCAGGTTCCTGTCTTCATCTCACACCTTCATTTGCTTTGAAACGATGAATATTTACAGTTTTCTTTCTTTTTTTAACTATGCAAAGCGTATGCATTACTTTGTTGAGTGAAGTCATGCCAGTCGTATTGAACAGTTTATTTATAGAGGGGTAAAATTGCCACTTGTATATCTTTCCAATATTTCTCGGTAACTGCGGCACCTACCTTGGCTTGGTGAGCCAGTCAGCGCGCTTGCAGGCAGCTGATTTTTCGCGGGAGGAGGCGGTCGCGTAGTCACATGATCTGCTGTCCCCGCCAGGCTCTGTGTTTGACCTCGGCAAGCGGGAGAGGCCCACCACGGCTGAGGCTTATCCCGTCGTAGATTTAAGGGAGGGGAAGAATATCTCGGTTGGTGTTCTGAGTTGAGTGAGTCTATTGGGACGATGTTCCTGCTGTGTATCTACGAGTTGAGGAAGCTGGTCCTGTGGGCTTGGGCGATCGGAGGATACGAGGAGCCGGGACCGGATACACCCCTGCGGCCGACTGTACGCGAACTGAGGAAACGGTTTACTAGTGAGTAAATAGTATGGCTTTTGTTTACTGTTTGTCAGAAGTCCGATGCTGGCCGTAGTTTAATATATCGCCAAAGTATTTGTAAAGCTCTGATAGTAACACAAATTTAAAGGGAAAAATATTCATGAAAATCATCCGGAAATTGGGAAATTTGTTAGTAATTTGTGTAAAAGTATTTGATTTCGGGCCACAGTAACTTTCGGATTGATGGAGTTGTTTGCTGTCGGGCGTTTGTCAGTTTACGATGCTCAAGTTGCAAGTTAATGATGCGACCTTTCAAGTTTGACGTGACCATTGTCGTAAAGGGCAAACCAAACTGAGAGAGGGATACATCCATTAATGCGATCGCTAAGTAGTAGACCATCATGTGAGTTAAATATGAAACCCTGATCTGTCGCATTTTGTGTGCCACAGGTATAACATTATCTCTTACCTAATACCCACCTGTTGCTTTCACGTCCACAGCCTAAGCCGCCAGCTGTCCTGTCCCTGGCCTGCCTCATCATTTGTCCTCATTCTTGACTTTATGTCCCACTGGACCCTTCAGGCTACGTTTTAGTTCCAGTTCAATACAACGCGGTATCAACAAGTACCAAGAGGTACTTGTTGGTGCTCCTGAATGTGTAGCGATGGGATTATTAGTTGTATCATCGCCATAGATGAGAAGTGAAGTGACAGCAGAGTCAAGAATATACTAATTACATTTCTCCGATTTATGAGGTTCTGTATTTATAGATTTTTTTCCTGTGAGTTTTGGCTGTGATGAGGTGGGACTTACCAAGCTGTTTACCGTACTAGGAGATGCTTTGAATAATCACCTGAACCCTAGCCAAGGAGCCAGAGGGCAACGGGACAGCTCGACGAGGAGCCTCTGTGGAGTAGGCCACAGATGTTTCTGAGCTAGGCTTTCGCCCAGTCAGTCACATCTCAAAGATGGTGTTGCTTGTGGTTGTCATGATGATGAAAGGGAAGATACGTAACGATTCACATGCATTTAGGTAATATTTCTTTAGTTTTGTGACTGATGGTTTGATAGATTGATTAGTGGTGATTAGAGACACTAAATTAACCGGGTTGGTTTTACGCGGGGTAAGCTTGCTCATCAGGACCCAAGTTCTTTCGAGATTTCCTCTTCGCTACAGTTTTATATATCGAAGAGTAAGAGACAGTTGTGAATAGATAATGTCTAAGAGGGAAATTTTATACTTGAACCATGGTCAGCTTCGTGATGTCAGTTTTAAATGTTTCTTAGTAAGTCAAAAGACACAACCGGGCCTCGCTGGGCGAGTTAGGCTGCTCGACCAACTTAAAACTGCAAGCTAGTTTCTCTTGTGTGTGGGCGAGAATGGCGACGTAACCCCATTTACCAAGTTTTATAAAGTGTGCCGTTATGTACACTTTGGTGGAGTTCATGTCAGAGAGATTAATTTAGGTTTGGACAGTGCAGTAACGGGGTGGGGGGGGGGGTGATACGCTATGCCATATGGCTCTTACTCAAATTACATGGCTTGCCGTATGGACAACAGAAGAATCCTGGCCGTACAGGAATTGCGCATACGGCGCACGGAGACTTCATTTAAACACATTAACAATAGATTATCTGCTTACATTCACTGTGCATCTGTTTTCTTCTTGCGAAATTTCGGAGAAAGGTTTCTTCATGGCTCTAAGTAACATGTAAAGGGACAGCGGTATTAGCGATATTAAACTTTGCGGTTCTGCCATCTGGCAGCTCCCATTCTGTCTGAAATCCCTTGAACGCGTACACTGCTTTGATGTACGCTACAAGACTCCACACTTGCATGTAGTACATCATATTCATGGTGAACTCATGGGATTTGTATTTTTTTCCTGAAATATTTGGAGCATCCTTTTATTAATTTTATGACCTACTTTACAAAATATAAATACGTATGTATGAAACCTTCTTCACTGTAGTGTTAAAATAGAAAAGTAAGGTTTATATCAACGAGGGTTTGGGTTTACACTGCACGAGGTTATGACCCTTTGGGTATGGCGTGACCTTTGACCTTACCCTTAAAGATCAGGTGCAAGACCCTGTCAAAATATCCAAGGGTCGTACTCATCGTGTTAAAAAAATACAAGAGGTGGTAGACGGAAGTGAATCACTGTTGTGGTGGTGAAGTGGTCGTACTTGTAGTATGTTAGATAACCTCTGCTATCACTACTGGCGATGTGGCAGTACCTGTACTTTGGTGGATAACGTCTGCTGTCATTACAGGTGTTGTGGTCGTACTAGTGATATGGTAGATTAACTTTTTTTTATCATCGTTGGTCCACGGTGAAAACTTGATTTGTTGCTTCTTGCATGGGTACGCGCGGGGGACGGTCTCACATTCTAGGGGTATATTTGTAATTCACTTTGATTAATTTTCGGATTTGTTTGTCGTGGTAGATTATTTAAGAAAAGTACATTCGGCGGAAGCGTTTCCTTACACCGATTAGGCACAAACGCACCGTGCACAAGTATGTCTCTTGACACATGTTAAGATGAAATATTTCCGGATAGATAAGAGAAAATGCTGCTTGTGATATTGCCAACACAGATGTCGGAGCAAAACCGGTTTGACACCGCCAACGCCACGAGTATACCATCACACCTGCCAACTTCACCATCACCAGGACCGCTACTTCCATCACCAACACCACCACTATATCACCAGTAACACCGCCGGTGGTACCACCATCACCAGCAACCACCACTATCACCGTCAACAGTGTTTCTTATTGACTAGACTTTCCTGATCTCGGGTGGCGTGTGGGCTGTGGCTAGCAGATGATTTGCTGGGGTGAAGCAGCAGCGAGAATATGAAGAAGGAGACAGATTTTGGTGTCATTTATGTCGGATGAGGCACAAAAGATGACAATGTTGAAAACGAGGTCGGTTGGGTGCAAGTGAAAACAGAATTACAGTTAAGGGAAGTGGGTAAAAGGGTAAGAACAAGTAGGAAACTAACAACATACAGTGGGGAGGGAACTGCCGTCGGTCCGTCGGTGGCCGAGTTGATGAAGATAGTTCCAGCGCTTGGACCAAGTCCGCCTCTACAAGTTTTCTAAAGGCAGAAGTTGTGTATATATATATATATATATATATATATATATATATATATGTGTGTGTGTGTGTGTGTGTGTGAGTGTGAGTGTGTGTGTGTGTGTGTGCATGCAAAAATGGTGTACGTCTGTTATACTTATGAAAGTTGATTAGAAAGTCAGAGGTCGCATTTACAGTGGCAGTGGGTGAAGGGGTAAGTCTGACTCTATAGGGCCCGCAGCGTAGTCTGACAACTTGTTAGTTCAACGGTTTAGTTCAGTGGTTGTATAGTAGAACATATTCTTGCAGATTGCCAGATTGCAGCGAGTGAATATTTGCCTTGGAAGTCAAAACTCATCATGACACTCTTAATGAAAATGCAATAACTACATTTGCTCATAGAGTCCAACAAAATATCTTTGCAGTCCAACCCTTAGTGATACAGAAAAACTATTACGATTATGATTTTTTTTTTTTTTTTTTTTTTTTTACCGATTGCTTACCTCGAATAAACATGCGAACGTTAAGCTTGTTTTGCCAAAAGTTTTTCTGCTTCAGAGCTCCAAAGCTTCCGAATCCACTGCTTGTATAATGCGTCAGTTGTGGGAACCTCCGGAGGGGCGGATGGGTGGGGATGACCCGGGTGGCGGCAGGAGTAAAATGGTTTCATCCGCGGCCCTTTGTCTCCGGTGGGCGGCGTGCGCCGTCATCCAGGGCGTACTGCCTCACACCGGGGATGCGCTGCCTGTACAGGAAATTTAGATTTACCTTGTGTGTGGATGGCGATATATATTCATTTTTATGTTAGACAGGGAAGGAAGTAATTGAGGTTGGCAGTGAAAGCCGAAATAGAGACTGCATTGCAGCAATAAAACTTCAAAGCTATAGTAATAAAATTGAATATCAGGATCACATGAAGATTTGCAACCCCGTCGAGGTTTTTCTGTTAGGACTGATTAGCTTAGCCCAGTCCAGGAAGACAAGCGTGTTAGAAAGAGAGAAGCAATTTGTTTTATTAAAAGTTTTCAGGTTATTACATTGAATAGGAACAGGTCTTGAGTAGTTGAACGTTTCCACCTTAAGTTCTCGTATGCAGAAGCAGAACCATCCCGTCGCTCTTGAAAATGAGGCTTTATATTTTCCGTGCAAGTTTTTATTCATTACGTGAAGGGAGGGCGACGGTGTCGAGCACGAAGGTGGGATTCCCTGAGCGAGTGAGGAAACGAGAGCTTGGCGTGCGCCCCCTGCGTTAACATAACTTTTTTCCTCCTTTAGGAGCTCTCAACCCTCCTGATCCGCGGCTATTTGTGTCTACCTGTTTCTTAACTCTTTTTTTTTCATATCTATCAGCATTGTCTTTCCGTCGTTAGGTCTATTCAACTTGTAGGTTTCGAACCCTCAGGTCCTCTCCGTTATATAGTTATTCAGTTTCTGATTAAACGTGTTAGGAAAGTGAGAGGGAATGTGTAGGGTCGTGGATGGTGTGCGCGTTCGAGGGGTTTAACTGCTGACGAACTGGGGCAGGTGACTCCTGCGGGCGTGGGCTGGGTGGTGGTGGGTGGAGACATCGCCGGAGTTTCATCAAGTGCTGACTTTTCCTCACTTCTCAGAGGACTCTTGTTTTGCACACAGCGTGATGGGATTATATGAATACCCTTCTCTCATTTTCACGTAAATAGAATATACATTGAATATTTCCTTTACCCAAAAAAGGTTTTGTGTTATAATGTCATGCCATGCAATCTAGCAACGAACGGTTTACATGCACAAGACCTAAAGAGTTTTGTTAAATCTCAAATATTGAAAATGACTTAAGCAATATAACATTTTATTTAGATATGATAAAGGCAAAGTGTAGTATCTGCAAGCATATTTTTTTTTTTTTCCACTGTGGCACTTACTGTTGATGTAGTGAGACAGGTAACCGGCCATCTATTGGCGATCAAGTAATTGATTTAAAAGG
The DNA here is from genome assembly GCA_038088735.1 of Panulirus argus. Taxonomy (NCBI): domain Eukaryota; kingdom Metazoa; phylum Arthropoda; class Malacostraca; order Decapoda; family Palinuridae; genus Panulirus; species Panulirus argus. Next base: position 11,894 of record JAYMFT010291816.1, on the reverse strand, counting down.
CTTTATTTTTCTAAATATGCTTAGGACAAGTGGAGCTCCATGGAACGTTACCGTGAGAATATACAAGCCACGCCTGGATATCGACTTCGTTTTCTGTGAACTCTGTTGTATTAGATTTGCCAAATTTTAATTTTTTCACTTCATCTTGAGGGCGTCGCTGCAGAGGATACAGAGTGCTCCAAAGGTCAAGGAATTGAGTCATAATAAATTAAATAAGTAGTGATAATGACCAGTGAAATAATAGTAATTTATTACATGGAATGAGAATATTGTGAAGTTTTGTTTGTATAGTTTACATTTGTACGTGTGTTGGGTAGTGGGCCTTGTACTGAAAATGTTCGTAAATTGACATACAAGTTGTGTAGGTATCAGTAGTTTTTTTCTCTCCATTTTGGTTGTAGAAAAGGGAGAGTTGACTCCAAGTCCTCCTGGGGGAGTTTTTTAATATCACAACGGTTTTTATGAAGATTTGATCATGTAGGTTTGAAAAAACTGGCAGAAAGTTTCTTGGGAAATCACATTTTATGTAACGTTTGTTTAGTTTTAGACTCTGTTGTACAGGTATTTTTTGGGCAGTGGAGGCTTCCTCGTAGAGCCTAAACTGCGTGGTTGGATCAGGGACACACTAGACGGGTTTGTCAGCTGGATAATAACCTTCAAATCATTCTTGTGAACTCTCACGATAGTCCCGCGAAGCCTTGAACCACAGCCAAGGGAGCCTGGATACCACCGTCTCGTTTAACCCTGAAGAAACCTTGGAGGTCTTAGAATCGATGTTCAAGCACCCAGGGCTTCTAGTGGTAGTAAACAATCCCCGCCCGTCGGCAGCGCCTGCCAGGCGACTGCAGCCGAGTCACAGGGGACGGGAGGTTCGTGCTTGGGAAGCCTCTCTCTGTCCCGGAAGGTTGATATTTGCCACCAAGGGGTTGATGCACGGGTCCATCCTGCAGGGAAGAATTTAGCTGTTCTTACCGTCAAGGTTTTGGAGGCGTCCAGAAGGAAAACAAGTGGTACAGACGGAAGAATGACTCGTCGAACTGATGGTTGGACGAAGAAGTTAATAGTGAAGATGGGTGGTTGTTATGGCACTAGTTGCTGTTTTTTTCTTAGTCACAGTTATTTAGAGTTGTAGTTAAAACTGCTCTATAGTAGTTAGTAGTATTTCTAATTTTCTAGATAATCCAAAAGTGAATGTGTAACATTCTCACGACTGTTGAGCCGAGTGTGATAGTAAAGTGGCTGAGAGCAAGGAAAATAAGATAAATAAGACATTTTACGTCCCTTGACGTAATTTCTTTTTGTAGCAGTTTTCGATATAATGTGAAAATACTGATGGATACCGAATGTAGAGCTGCCTCTCACACAGACTTACTGGGACAGTTTTGAAAATGAGCGATCGTAATGTTACATACATACTCACACTACACAGACTCAAGGTCCAAGCGAGATGATCTAGCCTTAACACTACCGAAAAGGATGCAATCCCCCCCCCAAAAAAAAAGTGAAAGAAGAGAATAGCAAATCAAGGCTCTTTCCCCATCCTTCGGCAACACACCAGACTGGAAAAAGATAGGAAAAAAAAAAAGCCTTGCAAGACTAATACTCTTGAAGGAAATTTTTGTATGAAAGTCAGAAGTTAGAATGAACGTGAATATGTTATGAATCCCATCACAACAAAGATATGTGTGAGATTTTTATCTTGAAATGTATGTTAAAGAAGTAGTTCTTCATGACTAAACGAGAGCTTTTATGGAAATTGAATTTAGTAGGGTAGGGTAGCCGAAAAGTGACTTTGGTGTACGTTCAGTGTTTCCTCGCATGGTCTTCCTTAAAACCTCGAAGCACGACGCTGTGACCCTTTGGTTTGATGGCTTTTGGCCATTGATTTGGCCCGTGAGGGTCACGTCAAAGACCTGGCCGTCGTTTTCAAGAGTCGAAGCGCCATATGCTCAAGGAGCTAAGGGAAGGCGTTCGCAAAATGTCGTGTCATTTGATCGTTCTCTGTGATTACCGGTGCTTATGATACTTTCCTCTCGTGACGACCGCGACCTAGTCATTATAAATATGACCTGAGGTCCATAAAACGCAATGACCCCGCGTAATGATAGGCTGTGGCAGTAGCCAATCCTGGAGCAGGAGTGTGTGTTTTGGGTGGGGAGTGTTGATACCCTTCAGGGTTAGAAGGGTTCTTCTTGATTTTAGTCGATGCATTCTGTGGACGACCTCGTCTTGTACAGATTTTAATTTTTTTTTTTCAAACGCTGTATTAACCTAATTAGGAACACTCCTACAAGTAGCCAAATTCTCCCGGTTTCTAAGGAGGACAGGAGATTTTTGAGGCAGCCTCGGCCTGGTAGTTATTACATTAACTCATATTTTTTGTATGTATATGTGTATATATGAGTGGATGGGTCTTTCTTCGTCTGTTTCCTGGCACTACCTCGCTGACGCGGGAAACAGCAATCAAGTATAGTAGATTAGACGTTTTCTCGTCCTGAACTTTTGTGAACTATGTGGAAATGTATATACGCAATTATCCTGTTTGATGACAGTAGGGAGGGGGCAAACTAGCCAGCTTTTTTTTTTAATAAACTTGTCATGTATCAGTCATGTACCTTACTGGGGAGTAAGTTGTTCACCACCTTTGATGAACTCTTTTAATCATTCAGCCTAGGAATACCTTACTGGGGAGTAAGTTGTTCACCACCTTTGATGAACTCTTTTAATCATTCAGCCTAGGAAGAACCTCATTATGCCGTGCACTCAAATTGAAAAGAAAACGGGACATTGGAACTCACGTTGAGCCTGTATTTACGGTTCGCTGTCTCTCTCCTCCGGGAGGGGGTGCTGACTGCCAGCCTTGTACAGGTCGTCCTGAAACTGATCCCTCAAGATGTAGTCGTGCGTCATATGGGGTCGTCAGATCGTAGAGTAGGCCATCATACTCAAGGGTAATGAATGGCGTCGTGTTCAAGGGATCTACGGACCAGAGAGAGAGAGAGAATTTGTTTTGCTCCAAAGTAAATTTCTGGCACAACACTACGATTTCCAGTAAATTTCCACTTGTACGAACGATATACCCATCCTGAGGATGAAAATGATATCATAATAACCCATCAAATAACTACTACTCAAACCTGCTCAGACCAACACGGCCAGGTAGCCTAGCATAGCCTAGCGGACATCTCCATGCTGAGCAGCCCGCCTTCCAGACTTTCACTTGCTAGGCTAAGGGTCGCGCAGTATGTGGAATTCCATATCCCCCCAGTCAGGGCCACTCCAAGGTCGCATGTCCCGGGTTTGTTGTGTTCCATGATACACTTTAACACATCTCAGTGCTAACTTCCCAAGATAACTGTCCGTGTAGGGATGCCATTACTTATTCACAGTTAAATAACCCTTGAACTGTTAAGGTCGTTGACTTACCATCTGTGGCTATGTTGCTCTCTCTCTCTCTCTCTGTCATGTGTGTGATGGAAGGGGCGCCCCACCATCAACTGTTGATGGGGTAGAAAATTCCAGAGCGTTCCGACAAAATATCTCATGTTGCCAGACGGGAGATGATTCAGACCCCATCGTGAGTTAAGGTGCTGGTTAGTGTGCTCATACGGTAATGGCTACAGATGAGAGCATTGATCTGCGCTGGTTAGGATGGCAGCCATGTCTTGTGATCGCTTTACATTGGAAAATACCGACGGAAACTTCGGTATGAGGAGCGTGGGCATCGTTCCAATAGTGAAAAGATATTCTTTGTTGTTCGCACTACAGACCTCGATTAACAGCAGAAATCGTTATTAGTTTTTAACCAACTGTAGCTCAATTTGAATGATAAGATAGACAGTCATATGTCTTGTTGAATTGTCTCAGTCCATTAGCTAATAGAATTTGTATTGTTGCAGAGTGAATTGTGAAACGCACTGAATATGAATTGGTTTCGGCAGGATTTTGATAGGTTGTAATCTGTCATTATTACAAGGAAGCTCAAAGTGTAATTGCGATTACTTATACAGTGTAGCCGATTACTTTGATTGTTTTCCAGACAGAGGAAAACAAAAGCCTTTTCATTTGACCAGTTTACTTATATTTACGTCATGAAGGTTTGATTTAGTTGCAATGCGCAACAAAACCCAGTTGCAACAGACGCTGCTTTGGTACCCCAACTCGGGAGGGGCGATGGGGAAGCATTACCATTTTTGGAACATAGAAAGCTTCACCCAGGCCCGAGGGGTGGGGAGTGGGGAGGTTTCCCGCGCTTTCTTTCTGCGTGGGTGAAAGTATTATGCCCCAGGCTTGCCTTTTTGCTGCCAATCCAGCAGCTTCGTTCGGTGAATTGATAACTTCAAGTCGCTCTTATTTTTTTTATATAATGGCGACACCTTTAGGTGTTTTGAAGGCATGCAGCAGAAGTATAAGCGATGTAGTAGAGATATTCTGCATTCATCCTGTTTATTGTCATCAAAACTCCAAAGCGGTAACGTGCCATGATGCGGGTTTTTATGACGTTTTGATAACAGGATCTCTCATAAATACAGTGATGACTTTCAGGCCTGTGGTGGCGCCCTCATCTCCCTACGCCATCTGTCTGGCCTAACAGCTAACCCTTCTACGGTAGCGGTGGGGTCATATTTTACAAGATACTGTTTACGCGTCAGCAGGATGAACCTATCGGCCTAGGGATCCCACTCCCTTGGTAGTAATGGCAGGTAATACAGGGCCCGGGGCAAGGGCAGGTACCTTCCCCCAGCTCTGGGATGGGCGAGAGAAAGGGCAGCATTAATTAGCAGGGCCTGGTGTGGATGGGTGGCAGTTTTACTGTTGGCTGTGTCAGCTTGGTAGTTGTAACTCTCAACTAAATGCGTTTTCCATTGCCTGTTTACCACTTTATCGATATAGATAGTGCATATTTTTTATTTTGTTCTGATCCATTATTAAGTGTATCAGTTAAATTATAAGCTTTATTGCCATTGTGGCTTCGGGAGTGAAAGCGAGACTCCTTTACCTCGTAGAGTTAAGAAGCGATATCTGTGACTTAACATATGATTGATAGGCGAAAGTCCGTTTAAGAGGGTTTGACTGGTTACCATCAAGGAAAATACAAGCTGAGATTGGTTGTGGGTGATGCATCGCCCCGACCAGCACACCGGCAGGAGGCGTCCTCAACCAAGCGTCGCACTACCTTCTTCAACCTCTCGCCGTTGGCGGTTCTAGGACCCGTCGTCTGTAGCTTAGTGGCGTCGTGTCGCCCATAGTCGCTCCACTGGTAAAAAATCCCAGTCACTTAGAGTAATGATATGGTAAAGCTAGACTTTGTTAAAGTTTCGATAAGTTGCCGTTAGGTACAGGAAAGGCTGTTCTAGTATGTCGACCTGAAATATAATCTTCCCTAAGTGACTGGTTAGATTAACTAGTCAAGGAATGAATAGTATCAGGGGGTATCTTTTGAGGCCGTGACACCTGAGAGAGACGCACGATGTAGGTCGACTGGGTCCGTCTATCCAAGACACACGAGATCGTGTTTCCTCAACACGCAACCTTCCCGCTGTAGCAGACCCACAAGACAGGGAGGGTCGGGCAGGAGACGAGAGCAAACCACAGACGAAGGACCGGGTTAGGGGACGACCTACGTCAACACGTACATTTGAGGTATTCGGTATGGACTATAAAATCGTGGCATAATCTTTTATCATATATATATATATATATATATATATATATATATACAGTCCAGTGAGGGGGAGAGGATCCTGCAGGAATTACCATACTCTCTTCTCGAGTTTAAGTTAATGTTGGGGCGGTAGTGGCGGGCCATAAAGCCCTGAAGACGTTACCACGCCCTGGGTCACGGGGAGGTTATGGAGAGCGTGACCCGGCTGGCTGAAGACGTGGATATGGGTTCTCAGGCCGCTCAGGTGTTGGGTTTCTCCTGGCTGTACTGGTACTCTAGTGTGGACGCGATAACATCGAACACACATCTACATAGTATAGGGTAGGTGGTGCTAAGTGTTGGAAGTAGACCAGTATTTGAAAGCTGAGTTGATGTAATGAAAGAGAGCTTCGTTGACTCGTACTGAAATATAAGAATTGTAAGAGAATGAACATTACAGCCATTTCTCGATCTAAGCAGCTATTTATAGCTAAATTAATATTTCACACGTAGTAATGGATACAAACTCGAATGATATAACAGAGTAGTTATGAACAGTAGCATAGATACGTTCTAAGAATAAACTTCACAGTAGTCCAAGACTGTCATTATTTGAGCCTCCTTAGTTGCATAAGTGTAGTTATTTCTCTTTTATTTCCGCCGCATTAAACTCTAAGATTCTGATCTTTTCTGCTCTCACAAACAGCCGCCTAGAAAGGACCCCAATGGTCGGTTGCTGTCTGCATTCCTCTGTATGGCAAAACCTGTCAGAAATATCTTACTGATATGATTAATAGTTGTGAGAGATGGAGGGAGGCCGCTCGATACGTAGCTAAAACCTCTCAGTGGTTCGTCTGGACCAGGGGTTCCCGACGATGACCTTGCGTCTCGGTCACATCAGTAGTATAGACGTGAAATTCATTCGTATATTGCCACGTACCATTAAAGGTCCCTTGAGAACCAATGAATGTTTAACTTAACTCTATGACCCTCTTGATATGATGCCTAGACCATCTTATTCCAGGATCGTACCGTCTTGCTGAAGACGTCAGTTAACGGAAAACGAATTAGATTGGGTTATGTGCGAGTTGGGCGGCTGGGAAGGAGAATGGAAGGCGGTGATGGCGGTGGAAAGGGAGGCAGCGTGAGGTAGTCCTAGGCTTGAGGCCCGGGCCTCGGGCACACATGTCACGGCCACAGCGGGTATGCTAACGGCCGGGGCTTTGTTGTCGTAGGCATACCTGTATATGCCTCGTCACTCAAGGCCAGGGTCAGGTAGAGGACGGCACAGCTGCGACATTTGCGTCTCTCGTTCACAGGTTTTGTGCCCTGGCAGTAAATATTAGAGTTAGCGGTGCATGTGACCCAAGAGAGAATAATCAGGAAACACTTGAAAAGGAATCCGCTACGTTTGGAGTTGGCATGGACGATCTTAGATCAGCAATGCAGAGTACAGTTGTTGCTCTAAGACCATTCGTTGCAAGAGACTTTGCATGACGAAACATCAGGAGTTACCATATTCATCATTTAGAATTGGGTAGTAAAACCGCATCTTGAGCACGCGGTACAGCGGTAGTCTCCACATTTTCAAATAAAAGTCCAAGATTTGCTCAAAGGACTCTGGTATTCTGTGTACTAAAGCATTGTTAAACTGGATTAAGCTGCCTTTTAGTGTCACAAAGCCAAAACAAAAGACTTATTCAGGAAGAAAATAGACGAGTGTCTGCATTTAATAGGTTTTGCCTTCAAAAAACATAAATGATAGATGTAGATGCCATAAGTAGATAACATATTCATAGGCCAATAGGAACGTATGTAACCTGTTCTTCAGTGCTTGTATTTGTGCAAAATGTTCCCTTGCTTTCATATCGTATTTTCCTGAGATAGAAGAAATTTTTACTGTTTTAGGAAACTTCGAGATACTTCACATCACTTTACCAATTAAGATGATAATTATTATGATAATAATATTGCGTTTGGTACATAGCTATGAATGTTGTTCGCTGTTTATGGGTAACTCTCACTCATGATTCCTTGTAAGGGCGAATTCGCCTCCTCTACTCCCAAGAATTGAGGCGTCATTCTCTGGATGGGTTCGTATCCTTCTCTTCTTACAACCAGATCAAGAGTTGCATGCTGGTTAATCACGTTAATGTGCTCACATGCTGTGGCTTGGGCAAGTCGTTACAGTCAATCACTTTTATGTACCAGCTCACTTGCTGTAGCTTGGGCAAATTGGTACAGTCAATCACTTTTATGTACCAGCTCACATGCCGTGGGTTGGGCAAGTCGGTACAGGCGCTCGACAGACTTGAGTGTGACGAGTTCTGCAAATACGGGAAAAGCAACGGCTTTTTTTTTTTCACTCGAGTTATGCAAATACAGGAAAAGCACCCAAGTTTTTTGGCGGGTGTCAGAGTGCGGTGGCGGAGCCGTTCCCCGTTGCTACGCCCATCATTATTACGAGTCAGCCAGCCGGTGCTTCCTGCCTGGCTAACCCTAGTCATCAAGATAATGCTCTATGGTTTATGCACATTCCCTGGGTAATCAGAGGCTGGATGTAATTTTAACGTTCCAGCCATCTCCATGTCTTTCCCTGCGACATTTTTTTTTTCTTTTTGCTTTAACGTGAAAGGAAGTTAGGTTAGGTGTGTTAGATTTAGGACGGGTTAGATAGTTACGTTCGGTTTGGTGTGAGGATTTACAAGTGACGTCAAAGAAATCATGAAAGATATGCCACTTTCACAGCATTGCGAAGAACCTGTAGCGCCACGGGGGATCCCATAGTCTTGAAAAACAACACCATATCGCTCCGGATCCTCTCAAAGATCCGGTCATCTGATATGGATGTGAATACAGACTGTGATAATCGTTGGTATATGGTGAAGAGCGTTGAATCCTTGCCATGATCCTTGACCCGCGCTTATTATGTACGGGAGGAGACAAAAGTGCTCAGGGTCGTAATCTTCTCTGATCCTGCCTGACCTTTGATATTATCCTACTTGTTCTCAGGCGGCCTTTAACCCGGGCGTTGTGAGTCATTGTGATGTAGCTAAGATTATCTGAACTTTACGTAATCTGTTTAAACTGATCACTGTACTTTCGTGGGAAAACTACGAATGGAAACTACAATTCGTTTTCTGCTGTTTTAAGTGCCTAGCACTTAAACTGATCGCTGTACTATCGTGGAAAATACACTTCGTTTTCAGCTGTTTTAAGTGCCTAGCACCTAATCTACTGGTGAAATATCATAGATGATAATACGATCTGGAGACGGATAGATAAACATCATTAGCATTATTTTTGTCCTTAATGGTTACGATCTTTGAATTTTTCTTTGGTTATTTGAATTGGAAATCATGTCGCCACATTCACAGTTTTGCCAGTAACTTTAGTAGTGTTATGGCAGATATAATTGATATCCCATTGATAATCACTAACTTTCTTTTAAGTATTTGAAATGGCAGCTATTGTAGGGCTTACACGCTTAACCCGCTAGTTCCCAGTCGATGTGTATAAAAGAAATACGTTCTGCTTTACTGTACTGAATTAGAAAATTGGATTTGTTACTATCCTCGCGCTTCTGATTTACTGTACTGAATTAGAAAACTGGATTTGTTACTATCTTCGCGCGTACCGTTAAAGTGCCAACCGACCGATACAATGTATCTGAGCAAGACCAAGTTGGCGGGGGTGTCTGATTTAGTGATGGGGCTTAATTGTATCGTAATTTCGCTGGGGTGTTATTATTCCTTCCTCCTGGCGATATAGTGCTCCTGAAGCTTACTGCGGTGACGGGAGGGGTTTCCGTGTAGCGTGTCTCTACCTGGAGAAAAACTGGCACATATACTGCACGTCGATGGCTTCTTGCTATCGCGCAAAGTTATTATTCCCGGAGCACCTCGGTAAAACCCTTGAGTAAGTGGTCTGACCTTTTGACTCGACCCATAAAGGGTAGGGTAATGTCTCAGGCCATCATGCCCGAGGGTCAAATCGTGCTCAGGCAATCTGGATTGCCCATCGCATAGCTTGGATGAGGAGCGTAATCCCATCAGGAGCCGGTAATCAGGTTCCGGATGACCGGATTGCTACCTGGAGTATTAAAATTCGGTTGGTAGCGTGTAATTAACTCTGGTATATCAGCCGAGATCAAATCACCTGTAACTTTTTATTTCGTTTTCATTGTAGCTCTGGTTTTAATGTCGGAAGCTTGGCATTATATGATACCTAAAAAGAAGTGGGCCACGGATGTAAAGAAATATGGAGGAGTGAGGAAAAAAATAACCTACAGTTGTAGCGCGAATGGGAAAACCTGGCTTTTTAAATGGAGCTGGTCTTTCGCGTCGGGAAGGACATGAAGAGGTAGAGTACCAAAGCTCAGCGTTGTAGGGAGGGAACTCATCCAGAGCTCAGCCTAACGTAGCTATCCATGGTGGACTTAGGGGTTATGTTGGACGTAAAAAGAGTAAAAGAGGAAAAATACTGAAAAAAACATTGATACCGTCTACTGAGATTTGAATACGTGTCATCTACTGCTGCTCCTGCAGCAGTGGCTGGGTGTGTACGAGTGTGATGTGGTTGGGTGTGCCTGGAGTGTCATGCTGTCAGCTAGGACGACCTTGTATACGCACTTAACTGCCGTTGCCGCCGCCCGCCATCACCCAGGGCGGCACCAGCAGCTTGGCGGCAGTAGTGTTTCAGCGGCAGGACCAGTGTGCCTTGCTAACACGCCGTCCTGGTGTGGGTGCCACTTGGCGTACGGTGACCGTGTTGAGCAGCGACACTTGGCGATGAAAGAAGAGCGGACTGGCGAAGTTGTGGTGATATTTGATGAACAGAATTTAGTTTAGACATCCACAACTCAGAAGACCATCGCAGTGGTTACATTTTTGTAATCTTTAATCCCGTGAACACTCCAGGACGACCATCATGCTTGTTCCGGGTTGTACCGTCGTGCTCAAGAGGTTGAATAAACATTTATTCAGCAATATGGGGCCTAAAGAGTCAAAAGTGATAAAATCTGCTTGAAATAAAACGATGGGAGTGAGTCGAAACGCTCAAGATATCTTGATAAACATTTGAAAAGACCAAGATGTGATGGAAAAGACCAGGATGTGTTGTTTAATGAGAGAGGAAGATGAAGCTAAACGCTGGAACGCGTGATGTATTAGCGTTGCGAATTCTCTGAAAAAATATGATTCTTTGTGGTCGATCGTTTATAAGTAACGAAGTAGCAGTACTTCGTTAATCTACTAAAGTTGATTATTTCGAGATCTACTTTTTCTATTTTTACTCGGGTACATCGAATTTAGACTACTTTTACTTTTCTTAAGTACCCTCACGAAGAAAATTTACTTTTCCTTCGTTACTTTTTTTTTCGATCTTACATCTGTTCAGGTAGAAGCATATTTCTGGTCAAGTTGGAGTTAGGTATCTTGTCATGTTGGAACATATTTCCGGTCTGCTTCGAGCATATTTCTAAACAGATACTAGCATTTTTTTTTTTTTTAGATACAAGCATATTTGTGGTCAGGTCGGAGCATATATATCTGGTCAGATGAGCATATCTCTAGGCAGGTTAGAGCATGTTTCAGGTCAGTTTGGAACATATTTCTGGTCAAGTAGGAGCTTATATTTGATCTGGTTCGAGCATATTGCTGGTCAGGTTCGAGCATATGTCTGGACAGATGTGAGCATATTTCTGGTCAGGTAGGAACACATTTCTGGTCAAGTAAGAGCATATAGCATCCCATTACCGCTGTAAGTGCTTTAGTTGCTTCCAACGACAACACATTTAAAAAAGGAATTTTATTGCTGCAGCTTCACCGTAACATCACGATCCCTGGGGTTTGACGTGGTCAGGACTTCCGCGTCGGTAATGACTCCGAAGAAGACGGAAGTCATTTGACACGACTGAAAGCAAAAGTTTAAAACAACAGCAATGATACCAGGGCTTTGAATCACAACTATATTTTTTTTTTCTTGATAGGGAACGGTGTTTAAAACCTCTTCCATAATGGATGGAGGCGAGTAAGTGTGTATATGTGTATATGTATGTATATATGTTTGTGTTGATATGTGTATGTATGTATTGTGCATATATGCGTGTATGTGTGTATATGAGTGGATAGGTCTTTTTTCGTCTGTTTCCTGGCGCTACCTCGCTGACGCGAAAAACGGCTATCAAGTATGATAATATATATATATATATATTTATATATATATATATATATATATATATATATATATA
>JAYMFT010291805.1:0-10356 GCA_038088735.1 Panulirus argus | reverse complement strand
GGAGGATGAGCACTCCCTGCCTGGCTCCTTCTTCTGTTTCCCCTTTTAGAAATTGAAAATACAAGAAGGGGAGGGTTAATGATTTGGTCTTGATTAAGGCTTCAGTTGCCCGTGCCGTCTTAGCTAACATATAAAAAAGCCCTGGAGGTAACAATGGGAAGGAGAATATAAAGTATACCATGTGAAATCTTTTACTTCTCTTGTCTAGCAGGAACATCACATCACTTCCTTACTAAACGTATGAGTACAAAGATAACAATAAGTAGTAGGTACCGTGTATGTTGACGAGTGTGTAGTAGGTACCGAACACGAATATAAAATAAGTGTAAGATATAATGAATATGTTGACCAAAGAGAGAAACTGTACTTGATAGGTCAACAGACGTCAACTTACACAAGGTTGTAGAGATCTCGAGAAGGAGAAAATAATTAGATCATTAGACCAGTAGATGTCACTGCTGGATTAACGCTAATCTTTGGGTAGTGTTGGCGTCTCGACCTATCTGGAGATGTCAATCAAGTGAACTGTAAAGTTTGTGGCGAGAGGTGGGGACACACACACACTAGAACACTATGTCTCAGACTGTGAAAAACATAACCTCTTAGGGACAAGTCCAAAGAAATCCTGTAAGAAATGGAACAACACATTATTGGCAATAAAAAGATAAGAAATGTATGCACTCCTTGCATCCAGCAAATAAATTAGAATAAGAAAGACCGTAAGTTTATGAAATGAAACATCTTTGAAAGAATTTATGTCAAAATCCTCTGCCCGATGGGGTCTGGCAAAGACCCTTTGTGACCTCTGTAATCCTTTGCGCTCCCGCTGAGATGTTAGCATGACCGCCCTATTAGTCCAGCTTCTGATACGGCTAATTATAAACAAATGACTGCGGTGTGTTAGTATAGTGATATGACAGACGACCTGCCGTCTGTACTGGTAAGCAATGATGGGAGGCTGTGCAGCACAGCTGTTGGGTTACACCCGGTCAGCACCATCTAGACACAAACCAGGCACCACGCTCACACCATTCTCTCACCATACGCGATGAACCACATGGGGTAGCGCTGGTAAGAGAAGCACAACGAACGTCATCGGCCCTACACAATGGCACCACTATCCTCGCCCAACAGGACTCGACACCAAGTTGTGTAAACCTGGCATCATTTTCAGAGCGACTGGCTTCACTTCGTTCACTGTTCTGGCACGGCCGTGGACTGGTCGTACCCTTACGTGCGGTAAAGGTAAAGAGCAGTGTCCCACAGTCTGATGTACCTCGGCACACTTAACTTCTCCAGTGAGCGCGGTCAGCGGCAGGAGCTGTCCATCTGAGTCAGCCACATAGCCAAGCAGTCCAGACTCCCTGAAAGATCTTGGTGGTACAAGCAAATAATCGAAACTCACTTAAAGGCCGAGGTGAAGGAGGGTTGCAAGTGGACATGGGACAGTCGCTCCTAAGCCAAAGGCGAAGGCCTGATCTCACGCTAGAGGCAACGACCATAAGTAGTATAAAATACGAATATTGGTCAACAGGCGACACAGATTAACAAGGCTTGCATGAATCCACAGCCTTTAGTAGGAACAAGAAATACACTGAAGGTAAAAGTATGTTTAGTAGCGCACATTGTTTAGGTTCAATTTTCATAAAAGTAAAGCTTCGAATTTGTATCAAAGATAAAATTCGACGAGAGAGGCTCCCGCCCGCCCGAACCACTGGTTGTAACGATGGTAATGAGAGGTCTGGTTAAGCAAGATGTGTTAGAGTCATTAGTAACTCAAGACACAGCTGAAGCCATTAGCATAGGGAGCTGTGTGCCGCCGCCGACCATGACAATGGCACAGCTGGCACTGCTGCTGCCGTTGCTTGCAGGTCGGAGGAACCCGCGATGATCAGAGATGACCTGGGCATCACATCCCAGACAAAGAACAGTCCCGAGCCACTCATCTCCCGGTCGTAGCCTCTCTTGGAACCAACCCTACACAAGAAGATTCATGCGGCTCTCACGGCTGTCGGACAAACGCACACAAGGAAAAATCTGAGCCACGTATCAATCCAAAGAACCCCAGCTTGCCGCCCCGCATCCTACGCTACGGGACTTGACAGTCTTTTCTCTCCAATAAAATTTTGTAAACAATATCGTTTGTGCAACCTATATACTCTCCTGGGTAGGATACACTATACATTTGCCGTTCTCCCTGTCAGAATCAATCAGTATGTCATCCATACTGGTACAAGGTGGTGGTTCTCGCATATCAACCGTCAATGCCAAAATGTCATACCTGCCAACTTGTGGACACTAAACCGAGGTAACGCCTTAGGTCTTCACCTCAAAGGACGTTTCGTTCTGTCTGCCAACAGACGTGATCGAAAAAAAGCAAGCCAACATCGGCATGAGTTCCGCAAACAACTATTCCCTGCATACTACCAATCGCTGTGTCACCTGCAATCGAAGAAAACTACATTGGATGGTAATCAACCACATCCACGCTTGTTGACATAGCAAACAACCCTTTTGTTTGTAATTTACTGCTAGATAAAATTCCTGAAAACAGGATTACGGGGTTCGGAGTGACGTATGGGGGAGGCAGAACGCTGTACAACATACTTCTGCAAGACGTAGTTTTTCCCTGTAAACCACTTGTGTCACACTACACAACTTGAAACTTTTCTCGTTACAACTGAGCTTGTGTGTCTCCTCCCCAGGCCACGTCACACAGCACTACGTCTCACACAGGTTTTGCAAACGTTGGCTAAAGGATCGCATGTCAGCTTCTTTCCTTGCTCAGGTGGACGGCGGGTTCTCCACCTTGCTGTGTTTCTCCTGTCTGTGGTCCCTTTAGCAGCGTTCAAGTCTCGACTTGGAGAGCTGGTGACTATCTTTCTTTTCAAGAGTCCCGACCATGATGTGGCCACCCGTGCCTAAAATGGCTGCCTTTTATGAAAAGAAAAACGCAGGACAAAATGAGAGCATGAAGACGGGGCGAGATAGAGAGACTTGGTTTGTTGGGAGGATGGGAGTAAGACGAGGTAGGAAAAGGAAGGTGCACAGTGGCAGGGAGATGTGGGACCTCCTAGAGGAAGCGAGAAGGACCCACTCCCTCGTCACCGGACCTTAGGTACCCCCTACCCACTTCTGCCTAACAAGAGGGATTCTCTTCTTCCTACCGGTTTCTTACAGACAAACAGCTCACGTTAACATAGCTGCCTGCCACCACCACACCTCTTGAAGCCTACAAACTACCACAAGAACTTTTAATTTTTTGTTAATAGATGAATGATTCTTTCTGCAAAATTAGTGAAGGAAGAATTTTCAACATACATGGAAGAGAGGGTCACCTCTGCTCGTGGGTTTTGCCGTACGAAATGTTTCACGTTATCACCGAGACCAGAAAACATGTGTGTTGCCCGCCTTCCAAGTCCACATTCTTCCCACATTCACACTATCATCAGCCCCGGAACTTGGCAATCGTTCCTTTACTACGAAGGCTACCGGTAGCTTGTGTCGCCATGGCAAACCAAATGAGTCCTGACGACCCTTTCTGCTACTTACAACCAGCCTCCCCGGTATATACCAACATGTTCTTGACACTGCCTTCAAATGTGTCGTCCAGCAGTATGACAAGGTAATACCATAAAGAACAGCCGCTCCCCTCAAGCTGAAGCACACGATGCTACAGGACACCACCCAGGTATCAGTATTGCTCACGTCACATGACTTAAAACAATATATCAGATCTGAAGAGCCACCAGCCAAGGCATCTCTAGCAACCCTCTGACGAAGCAGCGAACTTTAGTTTAAAGGAAAAATTGGCCGCCATAACTTTGGCCAATGAAAATCTTAATTGGAAAGAAAACTTACACAAGTTGGCAACACTGTAAATATCAGGAACTTACAGTCTGACCGCAAACCATTATGACGTACAGTGGCACCACCCATCGCCCGGGGCTCTGCTCTGGCTCGCATGGGGGCCGACCCATCGTCCGGGGATGTGGCCTGGCTCGCATGGGGGCCGACCCATTACCCGGGGCTGTGGCCTGGCTCGCATGGGGGCCGACCCATTACCCGGGGCTGTGGCCTGGCTCGCATGGAGGCCGACCCATTATCCAGGACTGTGGCCTGGCTCGCATGGGGGCCGACCCATTACCATAACTATAGCCACCACTGATGGTCCTGCCAGCCTTCCCATCAGTAGAGGAACTCACATCTTGGACGTAATTTCGACACGAATATTTGAGTGAGTCACTGCACCTCCCACATCTGTGTTGACTGCCCCAACCGGCCGCCTCCCAAACCCCGCATCACTCTCTTCTGCACCTGCTACTTCCCCTCCAAAACGTTCCCCCTCCGCAATCTCTGCTTCTCCTCTTAACATGGACTTTCTCCACAACTTCCTCTCTCCCTCCAACACACTCTTTCTCCACAATCTGCGCTTCCCCCTCCAAAACGTTCCCTCTCCACAACCTCCGCCTTCATCTCCAACAGGATCCCCCTCCACAATCACTTCCTTCCCCCTCCAACACAGTCAATATTCACACTCTCGCTTTCCCCTTCAAAATGATCCCCCTCCACAATCTCTGCTTCCCCTCCAACAGAGCCTCTTCCAATACCTTCCCCCTCCCCACGCAAGCAGTCCTTCCCATTAGCGCCACAATCCTGCCCCACACTGGTGCGGACCTCCGCCTGAATCTGGCGCAGAGGAGGTCGGGTAGTGAGCGACCTTGGCCAGGGCCTCGCCGCGCCAGCACCGTAATCGTTATCGACCTGCTCGGCCGGCCGGCCTGGGACCCGGCTGCTCTTCCGCCATTTCCTCTTGGCGGCTTTACCATCAAATAATTATTACCTTTTGCTCCAGGTAGTACTCCATCTTGGGATTTCAGATTTTCACCCAAGAAATTTAATTGTTTACACAAGGTTTGCATCTACTTACATCTTACGTCATCTAATATCTTAGAAACAGTCCCATGAATAATGACTATGTTTACAAATGGTGGCACACACTCATGAGCGGGAGAGTACCAGGATACACATATTAGCCACACTGGTCTGGCAGGAGCATCATAAACCTAGTCATGGTGCCAGTCACAATGGTGCACCGGGAGCAATATCATCCTGGTGCTGGTACCAGCCATACTGGTCTACCTGGAGAAATAAAATCCTGGTGCTGGTACCAGCCATATTGGTCTACCAGAAGAAATACTATTCTGGTTCTGGTATCAGCCATACTGGTCTACCAGGAGAAATGCCATCCTGGTGCTGGTACCAGCCATATTGGTTTACCAGGAAAAATATCATCCTGGTGCTGGTACCAGCCATACTGGTCTACCAGCAGAAATAGCATCCTGGTCCTGGTACTAGCCATACTGGTCTAACAGAGAAATACCATCCTGGTGCTGGTACCAGCCATACTGGTCTACCAGGAGAAATAACATCCTGGTTCTGGTACCAGCCATACTGGTCTACCAGAAGCAATGCCATCCTGGTGCTGGTACCAGCCATACTGGTCTACCAGGAGCAATACCATCCTGGTGCTGGTACCCAGCCATACTGGTCTACCAGGAGCAATACTATCCTGGTGCTGTTGCCAGCCATACTGGACTACCAGGAGAAATACCATCCTGGTTCTGGTACCAGCTATACTGGTCTACCAGGAGCAATGCTATCCTGGTGCTGGTGCCAACCATATTGGTCTTAAAAGAGCAATACCATCCTGGTTCTGGTACCAGCCATACTAGTCTACCAGAAGAAATACAATCCTGGTGCTGGTGCCAGCCATACTGGTCTAACAGGTGAAATACCATCCTGGTTCTGGTACCAGCCATACTGGTCTACCAGGAGCAATACCATCCTGGTGCTGGTACCAGCCATACTGGTCTAACAGGAGAAATACCATCTTGGTGCTGGTACCAGCCATACTGGTCTACCAGGAGCAATACCATCCTGGTTCTGGTATCAGCAATACTGGTCTACCAGGAGAAGTACCATCCTGGTGCTGGTGCCAGCCATACTGATCTACCAGGAGAAATACCATCCTGGTCCTGGTACCAGCTATACTGGTCCACCAGGAGCAATACCATCCTGGTGCTGATGCCAGCCATACTGGTCTACCAGGAGAAATACCAACCTGGTTCTAGTACCAGCCATACTGGTTTACCAGGAGCAATACCATCCTGGTGCTCGTACCAGCCATACTGGTCTACCAGGAAAAATACCATCCTGGTGCTGGTACCAGCCGTACTAGTCTACAAGGAGCAATACCATTCTGGTGCTGGTACCAGCCATACTGGTCTACCAGGAGCAATACCATCCTGGTTCTGGTACCAGCCATACTGGTCTACCAGGAGAAATACCATCCTGGTGCTGGTAAAATCCATACTGGTCTACCAGGAGCATTACCATCCTGGTATTGGTACCATCCATACCGGTCTACCAGGAGCAATGCCATCCTGGTGCTGGTGCCAGCCAAACTGGTCAAGCAGGAACACCACCCTGCTGGTGTTGGTGCCAGCCATACTGGTCTACCACGAACATTACCATCCTGGTGCTGGTACCAGCCGTACTGATCTACCAGGAACATTACCATCTTGGTGAAGGTAGTAACCATACTAGACTAACAGAAGCATCACTCTACCAGGAGCATCACTATCCTGGTGCTGGAGCCAGCCAAACTGGTCTTCCAGGAACATCGCTATCCTGGTGTTGGTGCCAATCATACTAGTCTACCAGGAGCATTACCATCCTGATGCTGGTTCCAACTATATTGGTCTAACAGGAACATCACCCTCCGGAAGCTAGTCCTAGCCATACTGGTCTACCAGGAAAATCATAAATTTAGTGCAGGCGCCAACTATACTGGTCTACTAGGAGAATCAACATCCAGGTCTACTAGGAGTATCACCATCCTGATGCTGGTGTCAGCCATACCGGTCTACCAGGAACACTATCATCCTGGAGCTGGTGCCAGCCATACTGGTCTAACTGGAACATTATCATCCTGGTGCTGGTGCCAGCCATGCTGGTTTACCAGAAACATTACCATCCTGGAGCTGGTGCCAGCCAAACTGATCTAACTGGAACATTATCATCCTGGTGCTGGTGCCAGCCATAATGGTCTAACAGGAACATTATCCTCCTGGTGCTGGTTCCAGCCATACTGGTCTACCAGGAACATTATCATCTTGGTGTTGGTGCCATCCATAACGGTCTACCAGGAACATTATCATCCTGGTGTGGTGCCAACCATGTTGGTCTACCAGAAACATAATCATCCTAGTGCTGGTGCCAACCATACTGGTCTACCTGGAATATTATCAGCCTGTTGCTGATGCCAGCCATAGTGGTCTACTATAAACATAATCATCCTGGTGCTGGTGCCAGCCACACTGGTCTACCAGGAATATTATCATCCTGGTGCCGGTGCCAGCCATACTGGTCTACCAGGAACATTATCATCCTGGTGACGATGCCAGCCATATTGGTCTACCAAGAACAATATCATCCAGATGCTGGTGCCAGTCATACTGGTCTAACAGGAACATTATCATCCTGGGACTGGTGCCAGCCATATTGGTCTACCATGAAAATTATCATCCTGGTGGTGGTGCCGGTTATACTGGTCTACCAGGAATATTATCATCCTAAAGCTGGTTCCAGCCATACTGGTCTACCAGGAACATTATCATCCTGGTGCTGGTGCCAGCCACACTGGTCTACTAGGAAGATTATCATCCTGGTGCTGGTGCCAACCATACTGGTCTACCAAGAATATTATCATCCAGGTGCTGGTGCCGGTCATACAGGTCTACCAGGAACATTATCATCCTGGTGTTGCTGCCACCCATACTGGTCTACCACTTACATTATCATCCTGGTGATGGTGCCAGCCATACTGGTCTAACAGGGACATTATCATCCTGGTACCAGCCATATTGGTCTAACAGGGACATTATCGTCCTGGTGCAGGTGCCATCCATGCTGGTCTAGCAGGAGCATTATCATCCTGGTGCTGGTGCCAGCCATACTGGTCTACCAGGAACATCATCATCCTGGTGGTGGTGCCAGCCATACTGGTCTACCAGGAACATTATTATCCTGGTGCTGGTGCCAGCCATAATGGTCTAACCAGGAACATTATCATCCTGGTACTGGTGCCAACCATACTGGTCTACCAGGAACATTATCATCCTGGTGCTGGTTGCCAATTATATTGGTCTACCAGGAATATTATTATCATGGTGCTGGTGCCAGCCATATTAGTCTACCAGGAACATTATCATCCTGATGCAGGTGCCAACCATACTGGTCTTTAAGGAACATTATCATCCTGTTGCTGGTGCCAGCAATACTGGTCTACTATAATCATAATCATCCTGGTGCTAGTGCCAGCCATACTGGTCTACCAAGGAACATTATCATCCTGGTGTTGGTCCCAACCATACTGTTCTACCAGGAACATTATCATCCTGGGCTGGTGCCAGCCATAATTGTCTACCATGAACATTATCAACCTGGTGCTGGTGCCAACCATACTGGTCTACCAGGAACATTATCATCCTGGTGCTGGTGCCAACTATACTGGTCTACCAGGAACATTATCATCCTGATGCTGGAGACAACCATACTGGTCTACCAGGAACATTATCATCCAGTTGCTGGTGCCAGCCACACTGGTCTACTATAATCATAATCATCCTGGTGCTGGCGCCAGCCACACTGGTCTACCAGGAACATTATCATCCTGGTGTTGGTCCCAACCATACCGGTCTACCAGGAACATTATGATCCTGGAGCTGGTGCTAACCATACTGGTCGACCAGGAACATTATCATCCTGGTGCTGGTGCCAGCCACACTGGTCTACCAGGAACATTATCATCCTGGTGCTGGTGCCAGCCATACTGGTCTACCAGTAACATTATCATCCTGAGCTGGTGCCAACCATAATGGTCTACCAATAATATTATCAACCTAGAGCTAGTGCCAACCATACTGGTCTACCAGGAACATTATCATCCTGGGTGCTGGTGCCAACTATACTGGTCTACCAGGAGCATTATCATCCTGGTGCAGGTGCCAATCATACTGGTCTACCAGGAACATTATCATCCAGTTGCTGGTGCCAGCCATACTGGTCTATTATAATCATCCTGGTTTAGGTGCCAGCCACACTGGTCTACCAGGAAAATTATCATCCTGGTGCTAGTGCCAGCCATACTGGTCTACCAGGAACATTAACAACCTGGTGCTGGTGCCAGCCATATTGGTCTACCAGGAATATTATCATCTGGTGCCAACCATACTGGTCTACCAGGAATATTATCATCCTGGTGCCAATCATACTGGTCTACCAGGAACTTTATCATTCTGGTGCCAACCATACTGGTCTACCAGGAACATTGTCATCCTGGTGCTGGTGCCAGCCGTATTAGTCTACGAGGAACATTATCATCCTGGTGCCAATCATACTGGTCTACCAGGAACATTGTCATCCTGGTGCTGGTGTCAGCCATATTAGTCTACGAAGAAGATTATCATCCTGGTGCAGGTGCCAACCATACTGGTCTACCAGGAACATTATCATCCTGTTGCTGGTGCCAGCCATACTAGTCTACTATAAACATAATCATCCTGGTGCCAGCCATACTGGTCTACCAGGAACGTTATCATCCTGGCGTTGGTCCCAACCATATTGGTCTACCAGGAACATTACGACCCTGGTGCTGGTGCCAGCCATACTGGTCTATCAGGAACATTATCATCCTAGTGCTGCTGCTCCTGATAGTAGTCAGGTGTTCCCCATACCCTTCGTACTAACAGTTAACGTGAGGCAATTATTGCTATCGGCCACTGCCAACAGTTGCAGAGGGGCGGGATCGGGAAGAATCCAGGCTTCTGGCCACGCCTCTCCCACTCGCTCATGACCCTGACCTTCTCAACCACTTGAGTTATCATCAACTCGGCCGAAGCAGGTGGACAATCAACTCTTGGGGCCGTAATCTAACAAAATCATCTGTGGGAAACTAACAGCCCAAAATAGTAAGGATTTATAAATACGTGTGAATAACCGTTTACTTATAGAGCACAAATACAAATATTTATACATTCATACTATCAAAAATGAAAGAAACTAAATTGACAAAGACAGCATTAGCCAGGGAAAAATAACTGTCTCCCGACTGAACAAAACTGACTCACCTAACCTAACCTAACCTAACCTAACAACCTTACCTAACCTAACCTAACCTAACCTAACCTAACAACCTAACCTAACCTAACCTAACAACCTAACCTAACCTAACCTAACCTAACCTAACCTAACAACCTAACCTAACCTAACCTAACCTAACCTAACCTAACC
>JAYMFT010291794.1:0-10356 GCA_038088735.1 Panulirus argus | reverse complement strand
CTCGCTAATGCGGGAAAAGGCGAATATGTATAAAAAAAAAATATATATATATATAATTATTCATTTATTCATTTATTATACTTGATCGCTATTTCCTGCATCAGCGAGGTAGTGCCAGGAAACAGACAAAGAAAGACCCATCCACCCACACACACACATACATACACACATGCACACATATACACAGCACACACATATACATACCAACCTACACATATATACACACATACACACACACATGCATATACACATATACACACGTACACATTCACACCTGCCTGCCCCCATCCACTCCCGATGCCCCCCTGCCCCACAGGAAACAGCATCGCCACCCCCCGAGCCGGCGAAGCAGTGCCAGGAGACAAACGAAACAGCCACATTCGCTCACACCCAGCCTCCAGCCGTCATGTGCACCTTGCATAATTTGTTTTTCTTAACCCTAGATTTACCTGCATTGAGCGCGATGCATTTTGGCTAAATCTTGTCATAAGTATTCATAAGTAAGTACCCAACTGCTAAGTAAACTGTGCTAAACATTAACATTCAGTGTGCCCATATCTCCTGTTATAAAAAATGAGGTAACTCAGAGAGAAGAGGAATATAGTAGGTATAGTAACCAAAGTAGCCATAGAGAACCAAGGAGGAGGAGCAGAGGATCAAGAGGAAAGAGAACTTAGAAATAGCACCATTTTCTTTTTTTCATGTTAGAGGCTCCAGTCACGGAGAAAAGACCACATCAAGGCCAAGCTTTCTTTGAAATATAGAGAGGATTATGAAGGGGAAAAAGAAGAGACAAGGGAATGTAGTTATGAATTTTGGAGGAAGTGAAAACCCTGTCATTTAAAATGTGCCAGGTCATAGTTACTGGGAAACACAGAAGGTAGAGACTTCCAGAGCTTTGCGGTGTTGAGACAGAAACACATATCATAACGGCCCTCCCTTGAGTTGCCAATGGCCACAAAGTAATCATGTGACGCTGCAGCTTGCTGTGTATTGCGTGGTCTAGCTAGTGGTGGGGGCACACAAGCAGTCAGCTCTCAGGAGCAGAAACCAAAGTAATATCATACCTATAGAAGAGGGAAAGTGAATCAACATTGCAGCATTG
The DNA here is from genome assembly GCA_038088735.1 of Panulirus argus. NCBI lineage: Eukaryota > Metazoa > Arthropoda > Malacostraca > Decapoda > Palinuridae > Panulirus > Panulirus argus. The sequence goes on along the minus strand of JAYMFT010291794.1, from coordinate 9,251 downwards.
GGCAAGAGATGCAAGTTTTGAAGTTAGGCTGGAAGAGCTTATAAGTTGGACCACTTCTGACTCGACTCTTTCAAGTAAGGATGCAAAGCTAGAACCACCCTAGATGTAAGAGCAGTACCCCATACAAAGACAAATCAATCCCTTGTATAAAGGCAGCAACTCTTCGGAAGAAAAGATGTTTTGACATCTAAACAGGACTCCCAGTTTCTTAGAGGCAGACTTGGCTATTTCTGTAAACTAAGTCTTCATAAAGTTTGGGAGTATTTGATACATTAGTTAAACCAAAAAGAAAATATCCTTTCAAATTAACATTTCTGTCATTCATGTAAGAAAAGCAATATGAAATATTAGCAAGGAATCAATATCTATCAGTATACAACTATACTCACAGACAGTTTCTGGTTGCAACATCTTTATGAAGGAGTCGTTGTTGGTGGAGATGAATGAGGCCAAGACACACTTGTATAGCAATATGAACCACATCTCTAGTAAGCAGCTTCACACCTTCACTAGAGCCTCTGCTACACCCTAGCAGGTATCTGTTGAAAGAATAACTTTAAAGTTAACTTTATTCATGAAATTCACTTTAATTTTCATGAACTTTAAGCATATGTCTATCATATAATCAATTAGTATGGCTCCAAATTGTTATTTGCCTCATGAATTACAGTTTATCAAGTGCTTCAAAAAGATGAAAGCTTTCATTATATTATAAATATAATACAATTCCAAAACAAATAGGCTTTTGAGACAAAAATTCTTTCTTAAACTACTGCCTACCTCTCTTCAGTTTTTATTAAAATTCTGATCACTTTAAAAATCTCATCAGAGATGGTATTTATCTTGCTGAATAAAGGTCTGAGGTTTGAAAGTTGTATTCTGGATAATCATCTGTGTTTTGAGCAATCAACCCCTTAACTGTCCAAAATGGCATAATTAAACTCTGCATGCCTGTGGTTATGCTGAGTGAAAAGTTACCTTCAGTGAAGCTGTATCATTGCTCACAAACAAAATGGAGTACAATCTCGTTTAAAAACTACCCCACTCCATAGAGGCCTATACTTCCCTCGCTACTGATTGTACTGAAGCTGCAGAAGCCCCATAGAAGGAGTCCTGAGGGTTTCTAGAATTTATCTGTTTACCTTGAGATTTCCCACCAGTTTTATTTTTTATCATATTTTTTCATTTTCTTTAATTTAGGTGGTTGTATTGGTGCCCAACACCTCCATAAATCATTCACACAGTAACCTTTTAAGCATGACAAGAGCAGGATGAGGATAACATGTAGCATATTTTGCAACACATGCACATGACGAGCCTGTAGCTTTATGCAACAGAAAATTGACTAACGGTAATGAAGGTGATTTTATTACAACGATGACTCCTCCAGCATTGATAATAAGGTTAATGAAATTGTACACAGCCTTGCCATTGTGAGAGCAGACAGCACCAATTATGCTCCATACCCACTCCTCATATCAGACTGCTGCTGACAACATATTGTGGAACTGGGCTTCTAGCCACTTTTATTCCTCAACTTTTGATCCATTTCTTTGCAGTTCTACTAAAGTTGGATTCAGTGATAAAAGTACTTATGAAAATAATAGAGATAAAATATCACATATGAGTAGATGAAAGCACAGAATTGTTACTACATTCATGCATAAATATATATGGAAAAAAGTTACTGTGGGTGAGTCATAAATCTTCACTGGTTTGTGTACATGTATGCTCATGCCTCATTTAATACTTGCATTATTAAATAAGTTAATATTAGTTTTAACATCTGAATAAAACACCAAATTCTTCTAAAGTAATGCCAGAAAATCATTTTCTTCCAATTATGGTAATGTCATGTTTCTCAGATAAAAGTGTACCTTCAAATGATAAAGCATAGAGAATAAGACCAGTTCTCTCAAAGTTCAATGATATGTTTTATTACTATAGATATGTCATTACTTATGAAAGTCTGATCTTGTTTAAGGCACGTTTATCATCCTACAGTACATTCAAAACTAAAGGCACTACTTCATAACTAGTATCTTTGTATTGTGTGATTGTGAAAATTGATTTTTACTTGACATCATCATAAGTGCCAGCAACCACATTAATGAGATTCCAAATAATCTTGGAATATCTGGAGCAGTGCTTAAAACAATAATGTAATCTTATTTTGATGAAGGAGACAATCTGTTTATGAACAATGGGTAATTAAATTCACAACTTTTCCACTATCTTAACTCATATAAGGTTGGGGCTTGTGGGAACATGTGCACCAAAAAAAGTTTTTCCCAAAGTCTGGACAAGCAATGAGAGGACATTGCTCTACACTTTACTGTAATAACATTCTGGCTGTAAAATGGCATGAGGAATGTTCACATAATGAGAGTAATCCATAAACATTCAAACTGCTGAAAGTATATTGAAACCTGAACTTACATGATACTGTCTTGTAAATCTGATAAGCAAGTAAATTTAGTGGAAACTTTATGTAAGGCATTCAACTGGTGATGGAAATTATTTTACCAATCTTGCTGGCATTTCCACTCACAACGATTGCAGCAAGTACTAATTGAAAACAGGGAAGTGAAAGGATTACAGAGGTCCTCATTTCATAAGTCAAAATTTTAGAACTTGTGAAAGTTCTTTCCCCAGAATGTAAGAAACTTTGTGACAGGGAATATGGAGAGGTCATATCCCCAGAATCTTCCTAACACGGAGAAAAAGCCAAAAGCACTAAAATATTCTTTTGTTTGTTCTCAAAGATTCAAACCATGAACGATACAACATACTGAAATTCTGTTTGTAGTTCTATTGCATTTGAATCCTTCCTTCAAGGACCACCATACAAAAAATACTCTAATTCCTCCCATCTCTCAAAATACTGGGTATCCGAGATAGACCTCCCGAGTTTGTCATTAAACAAGTTAATATACAGTTTTTCTGTTTTCAGACTTGGCATGAATTGTCACAAAGTTTTAAAGTTATGTGATGCAACTAGATGACAGTACCAATGACAGCTTGTGTATGCACGATACTGAGAATACCATTCACTAATGGCATCACCACAGGGGAAAGCACAAGGTGTGTTGTGGTTTGTGGAATTTGCAGAGATGTTAAAGGAACTCATATTGAATTGCATTAATGTTACTAAAACTTAAAGAAATTCCCTGATGAAACTCAAAATGGAAAACATTATGTTAACACACTAAGTTGATATCAATGACAAACTCTGGAGGTCTTTCTCAGACATCCTGTATGAGGAGAAAATGGAAGATTAAACGTTATCCAATATGATGAAAATGTGCTAATGTATACTGAAACACAAGATTATGCCATCAAAACAAGTGATCATCACAGAGAAAAGTGAAATTCAGGAACAGATGGAATCACGGCCATATTTCTGAAAAATACTAAAACAGCAGTAATGAAACAATAATGCTATTACCAAGGAAATCTTGACAAACGCAAATAGCAGACATTCACTAAATGGCATATGTAACACCAATTCAATGGAAGATCAAAGCCTATACCTAGATAACAGAGACCATTTAGCTTGAATTCACACACAATAAGTTTTTGAGTTATCACTCAATGACACAAAAATCCATCTAATCAAGACCAACTATATAAACAAAGCCCAGTGTAGATCTGTGCTAGAAAAAAGTATATAGACAGTTTAATCTAATGAAAAAGATAGGACTCTGTTTTTCTTGGTTTTGCACAAGCATCAGACAAAGCAAATCACAGGATTTTGCTTGAGGAAACAACTAAACAAAACATTACGAGTAAGACAGAAACATCAATTAAAGAGTCTCTAACTGAGAAAAATCACAATAGTAGCAAACAGAACCATGTCTGGGGTACCACAAGGAACAATGTTAGCCTGTTCTTTTTGTATTAATATCAAACCAGTAGTGAAATAAAAGAAAGCAAAGCATGAAGCTTTGCTGATGATATCAGAGCAAGCAAAATGACTGGATCAGAAACTGATCAAAAGGGAAGCCAAAGAGACTGGACACAATTTACAAATGGGCATAAGTGAGTCTAATGGAATTCAATGAAGATAAATTTAAGCAATTAAGTTAAAAAACAAGGAAGAATACATTAATGGTACCATATAATTGCCTAACAAGTTAAGCAATAGAAAGTGAAACAAATGTAAAAGATTCGGTTGCCATCATAAACGAGAAACTAAATTTCAAAAAACATATCAAGGAGAAAACACCATCATGTCAAGTGATGTGTGGTATAATTCTATGAATTTTTACTACAGGAAATATAATCCCATTGATGAGAATGTTTAATATATACAGGAAAAGAAAAATGAATACTCTTGTGTAGTATGGTCACCAAAGAAACTCGCTATTCTATGTGACACCTATTCCTTCCACGAACTCCCATCAAGGGGGTGGCCATGGCAAGAGAGTCTCCACCTATCCCTGTCCTTACATGCCTTCCTCGCATACACTATTCCATGCATTCTTTCACCATTTATGTCCCTCCAATATTCCTACACTATTTCCCCATATCACAAGTGGCTTCCTCTCACACCAGCCCCTTTAACTGTACTGTACTATCATACACTTTCCTTGTAAACTTCCCATATTGCATTCTTTCCACATACTCAAACCACTTCAAAGTATTGTTTCACCCACTCTTCCACCCCACAATTCATTCTCTTTGCTTTCCTTGTCATAACAAATCTCTCATGCACCTCCTCATTTCTTTCTTCATTCCATCTAGTCATACTACATGCTCCTCTCAGATAGCTCATTTCCACAGACTGGATTTGTGACCTCTGTTATTTATACCATGTCCATGTTTTAGCTGTGTAGGTCAAGGTTGGGAGGACTCTGAATGTTGTCTCTTAATCCTCTCTTCACTTACATTCTTACACTTCTGCCCTTCATTATTTTAGTAAGTACCCAATGACTCTTCTATTCCGTACTGCTCTCTCCCTTATCTCGCCTTCCATATCACCAAACTTACTCAAGATAGCTTCTAAATACTTAAATTCTCCCACCCCTTGCAGTTTTTCTCACCCCATAACCAAAGCAGTTTAGTACACTTTCTTCTTGCACTTTATACAGTTTTGCAAAATCTACGCTTTCACTCTGTATCCTTCAAACACCATTACTTTACTTTTACCTGCATTTTCCTTCAATCACCAATGCTTACATACATTATAAAACACACTAACAACTTTCTACAACTCCTTTTCACTCAGCAAACAACAAGCAGCATCTGCAGTTACGCTTGCCGTTAGCCACACACCAAAGAAACAAACAGATATAAACATAATAAAAAGAATTCAGAAGCACTTCATAAGCAAAGTCAAAGGGATGGAATGTCTGAACCACTGTGCCTTGAAAGACTAAAAGAACTGCAACTACATAGCTTTGAAAGAAGAGAATGATAAATGAAAATCTACATATGGCAATACACTGAAGGTATAAACAAAAAATTCTATGCCTGAAAGACTCTCAACAGGGAAGATGTAGAGAGTTCAAGAATACCAAAGAACATATTAAAAGAGAAAATTGGCCAAAAATATGCAACTGCCCAACCAGGAAGCTAAAATGATTATTTTATGTACTAGCAAAAGAAATAAGCATACATGATACGACTATAGAAATATGACTTGGTTAAAATCAGTCCCAGATGAACCATGTATGGATAATCATGTAGTGAAGGTAGCAGATGAGAAGATTAGTCTTACTCTTCAAGCAAAACATGGTTAGCCATTGTGGTTAAATCTCGTCACAGGTATTTGTACATATGTACTCTCTCGGCACACAAAAACTTCGCCATTGTATTATGTGGGTAAACTGTACTTCACATGAAACCTCACAGCTGAGGTGCACATTATCAAAATTCTGCAGCTAGACTGAGAGAAAGCACCATGGAATGGAGATATGGAGTGGCAGAGGCATGTTTTTACAGTACAATGTTGCATATGTAAAAGTATGAACAGCTGAGACTGTTGTGGTGGCGGTGGAGTGAAATAGGTTGGAATAAAGTTTATTGGGAAGGGGAATAGGCTTGTCTTTTTCACCTGCTGAAATATCTGACTCATCAACTGTCACAGCTGGAAGTGAACTTTCCTAGGCCACTTAAAAATTGTGTCCAATGTTAGATGAGTGGCATGCCTCTTCCTTCTCTATTAATCTCCATGTAGCTACATGAAAGATTTTTTTAGCCCTATAGAGAACACCATGACATGTTCTTGGTTAGTCTCCATATTATCATTGGAGGAGCACAGCCTTGAAAAAGTAATGCAAAGAAACTTTTCTGTTAACCCTTTGGCTGTAAACTGGCTTATGTAAGGTGATGTTCTTTCTTCCCTTTCCTCTTGGAGCTTCTCTACCTCCAATTACATGAGTTCCTCATTTGTCAAGTCCTCATAATGCAGCTCCACCACATCTTCAACATCGTCAAAGCCACAGTTATTTGCTGGATCTAGTGTATTGTTTCTTCCAGTCTGAGAAACATGCTTACCTTCAGGCTATAGTTTACCCCAAAACACAATTCACTGTCATAATTTTGACTTCTTCCTATGACTTAATGATATTGTCTAGAGCAGCATTTTCCAAACTGGGGGAAATTTGAAGTTACCAGGAGGGAAATAATTACACTGCCTACTAGCAATAAAAAAGATCTCAGATGGATTTTCTCATGTCTGAGAGAGAGAGAATGCCAGTTGTAAATGGGCGGCGCCGTATCTACTAGGTTCGGTTCACGTTCAAACATATAAAATATATTAGTAAACAGTCACAGTGTGTTTTGACTAGTCTTTCCCTCGTACACATGAAGGGGGAAATCTGGATAGTTGAACTGGGTGCAGGGGGAAATGGCAGAAAAAAGTTTGGGAACCACTGGCCTCGACTATCAACCGAAACAGATATCCTGGGACATAAGCCTGGGCTAATGTGTTAGGAGGTCGAGACCCACCGTAGTCGAAGGCGGTTGGGACCGTGACATCTGCAATATCTGTAGCACCTCAACTATGTATTTTCAGCCGATTGGCTGCGTAACTCCAATAAACCGTTATTTATCTATTCATTTATTCACATACCATTGCTTATGCCAGGTACCCACTTTATCGACCAGTACCTAAGAGAGGATGAACAGCTGGGTAGACTGTGGATCGGCTGCCGCGACCAGAATTCGAACCTCTATGGGCTTGATCCCAGGCGAGCTGTACACGAGTGATGGTCATACTTAAAGGTTATGTGACACGGTAGCAACTCGCCTCCCGTAACACACTATCAGAAGTGACAAATACTAATCACAGGAATGCATGATTGCATGTACGCACAAGTGCATGAACACGCATATATACAGCAACACATAGATACTGTGAGGGAAGAAAGACATGGATGCAGACTCACATGGATAGTGAGAGAGAAGGATACAGGGACACATGGATGCAGAGACGCATGGATACAGGGACACAACCATAAAGGACTATGAAGATACATAAACACTGCTCGAACGAGCATGAATACATAGGTATATGGATACAGGGCAGCAAGGATACGCGGATGTATGGATACAGGGACACATGAATACACGGGCATACAGATACAGGGAGGTATGGATACAAAGACACATTGATGCAATAATGTATGGATACCAAGACATAGTAATACAGGGACGCATAGATAAGGCAGACAAAGGAGGGGTCGCATGGGCACTGATGTAGGAAAGCATTGATACATATGACACAAGGATACAGGGACACATGAAAGAATTGCATCAAACTGACATGGCAAAGGTCGACCATCCAGTTCGCGATGATATAAAGCCAGTGTAATATCCTGCAAATGCATTTGGGCACGACTTGTGAAAAAGAACGTAAAATACTGCCACTGAAATTGAAGAACGCGAGGAGTGCAATAAGAGAAAAGAGTCATCAACTGGGGCTCAGAACTGTTTAAGATTCTTTACCTACAACCATTAAAAACGCTTTATATCCTTTCCACTTGAGAAGTTCACGTAACGCCTGGAGATGATACTGCGAAGTGTGCCGTATCAGCTGGGATGTGTTGGTTTACGTAAGCCGTTGGGTCGTGGACCCCAAGAAGTCTGATTGAGCAATGGAGCAACATGGCAGCTTGGGTCCCATACCGAGCAATGGGGAGAGATGAACCTCAAGGTCTCTTGTCCAGTATTCGAACGGGACACTGCCTTTACAAGACACGCTTTAGAGACCTCCATGAACAACAGAGTGGCCAAACACAGTATATTTAGATGTTAGCGAACTCGGATTAGATGCGATGGTTTGACCCCAACATACTCGAGGACCACAGGGTTAGAGGGCAGCTATTTAAGGTGACAATCTTGGTCAGTCACGACCCCCTAGACAACATCTTTTTGCAACGTTGCCATATAAAGACTCAGCTTGCAACCAACCCATTCGTTTTTAGTCTCCTTATCCAACATTACCTTTCGTATACCTTACGAAGGTTTCCGAGGTCAAGTACCCCACAGCTGGGTCTGGACTTTACCTTACCTTACGTATGCCGTGCGATGATTTCGGAAGTCATTTTACCCTAAGACAGTGATTTATCTTAATACACCTCATGATTGTTGAGAAGGTCCTTCTGCCCGCACAGAGGGGATTAAGACTAAGCTGTCGCGTAATGTCTCTTCTCAGTCAGTATCTCAGAGGCTGTGACACATAGGCTTACGGATACAACATATATGATCAAGCACAATCTACACGTATTTGTCCAAGCCGTTTCTGGAATTCTCCATGGTGTACTGCTTAGCATTGCTGACCATGACACCATCACGGGCCGCCAAGGGTCAAGTCCACAGAGGTTCGAATCTTGGTCGTGGCAGTCAACCCAACTGTTCGTTCTCCCGAGAGGAATCCGTTTTCTCGGGTTACAAGCTGGATGACCGTTACTTATGTCGCGCTGTTGCCAGGTGTACGATAACCCTACATTACGCTTGGTTTTCAACCGCCACTGAGTGACTCAGCATTTTTTGAAGCGGAGTAACTGAGGCAACGCTCTGACTGTGTTTTCCCGACTACGTAGGCGATTTTACACCTACGTAGAGGAGACTCTGTCGGAGAGCCCCTCGGCTAACCACTTCTCGAGTAGGCGCTAGCCTATTTGAATTTTTCTATTTCTCTTTCTTCCTTCGTATCTTCGCTCGGCTGCGGGACCCCATACCAGTCTTTTAGACTGGGCGGTTCGTCCCAAAGTCCCTCCTTTTTAGCCCCACCTCGCCTCCCA
>JAYMFT010291783.1:0-10357 GCA_038088735.1 Panulirus argus | reverse complement strand
ATGCCACCCCGCCCCCCGGGGAAATAGCATTTCCAACCCCCGCGCCGGCAAGGTAGCGCCAGAAGACAGATGAAATGACCACATTCGCTCACACTCAGTCTCTAGCTGGTATATATATATATATATATACCTACTGTGTGCAACAGGAAGAGGCAGTACCCACCCCTTGGTGGTGAGTTCTCAGACCACAACAGAGAACTGGCTGTCGTCTGGAACACCAAAAGAAACACGTATCTTACATAACTCGGCGATCTCTTCTTACACTGGTTCTCCCGCCAACCTGTTATGACGTAAACTAAAACGGAAAATCACTGTACCATGAATTAAAAAAAAAAAAAAAGGGTGTCATTCTCACAGTCAAATCGAGTGTGATGTAAGCTTATATCTGGAACTTTTTTGATAATGCAGACTCATGTTTTTTTATGTTGTTCGTAAACTCGCCAAAAATTGGCGGGTTTTGAGTTTACGACACAACAAATGTACTTCCGTAAAGTCAAAGCAGCTTTATATATTTCCGCAAATGACACAAAATTATGATTCGAAGGAAACTAGGACCAAAATAAAATATATCTCAAAGTAAGCATTTTAATATAGGCTGCAAACGCACGCAAGTGAAAAAAATGTCGATCAGTCACCTCCCACAAGAATACCGGAATACACTGCAAAGCAATTCATACCAAAAATTACAATGCAAAATAACTCGCACCGTAAATGCATTACAGAGTAACACACGGTAATAATACTCTCCAAAAGCAACCCACAGCAAAAACACAATCCAAAGCAACACACTAAAAATACATCCAAATGTAACTCACCGAAAATACATCCCAGTGTATCACATCAAGATACAATTCAAAGTCACTTTTACCTTCCACATTCAACTCTCCCCAATGAACTTTCTTTATTTTTTTATTCATTTCTTCGTACATTCCGGGCGCTGGGAGGGGGGGGGTAGGCCGTGATCGGCGGCCGCTCGCTACACATTTCTAAAACATTCTCCCGGAAAAACTGTGTGTGTGTGTGTTGTTCTCCCAGCAAGCAAGCACGGGGTAGTAGAGGTCATACCCAAAAGGTCAGCCTAGGCGTTATTTCCGACCACGTCGCCGGCGGCTTCTGGCACTACTGGCTCCGGAGAATGTCAACAGCTCAAGAACGGTGATTCGGTTTTCTTGACACGCAACGCTCATTCCTTTTAAGATAAAACTCCGCTTGTAAAATACCTTTAAGAAAAAAAAAAACTCAGAGGTGACCTATAAAACGCAGTTCGTTCTGTTGCATAAAACTTCCAAAATTCAAATCATTATCATCACGGGAGACTACTCGTCATGTGAAGGTAAACTAATCGTTTGGGAGAAACAATTTCAAAATGCATAATGCATGTAGAAATTTAATATTCTACAGATTTGTATCTCCGAAAACCGTTACCAGTTGAAGTAAATATTTCTTTATTTTCTATCAACAAAAATCGTCAAAATTCGTTGTTTCTCGCCTGTACGAAGTGGCGTTTGGAGCAGATCATAGAGCCTTCGAGGACAAAAATCCTCTTGGTCCCTTCCTCTGTTCCTACTTTTGGTAAGTAATAATGCTGGAGGGAAGGATATTCAACCCTCCCGCTTCTGCCTCTCTTGTATCCCCAGGTATATAATAATAATAATAATAATAATAATAATAATAATAATAATAATAATATACAATCATGGTTCATCAGTAATAATTACTTCCATCAATACTGACTAGCACCTCGACAAAATATTTCGTCATTCATAAAAAAAAGATTAATTTCTCTCACAATTTGCTTATCCCTGGCTATCTTAAAAATCAATCAATGTATATCACACGACAGCTTTTCCTGCTGTTCCTGTTAACAGAGAATTATTACAGCGACCAACTGTTAGTAAGAGGGTGAAGAAAACAGCACAAATTCCCGACGAAGAACCAGCGTATGGGTATGGGTATGGACGGCCTGGCCTCTGACCTGACCCCTTTACGGGTCAAGTCAAGGACCGGGCCGAACAGTGGTCCTTAAAGGTCGCCTCGTCGTCCTCAAAGGCCGACGCGTCGTGCTCAGGAGGTCCAACCGAGGCGACACCCGGCCGCCGCAGGGCGGGAGACAAGCGCCAGCCCCAAGCCGGCTTCCCATGACTCAAACATTCATCCAATCACCCTCACGCCCGGTGGCTTTTCCCACTATCACCACCCGGTGACCGTAGTGCTGCTGCTCCCTCCTGCAGCCGCCGCCTCAGAACTACAACTTCCACAGCGAGACCCTCAGGCAACGCATGGTAATGGCTGGTCGCACTGACCCGCCTGAGGCTAATTACTCCTGATAGCCACTGGAGGGGGAAAAAATCTGAATTACATGACGTGGAGACGGCGTATCACTGGATGACGTTGTGTCACTGCGCACCTTTCTCCGTTCATCATACTACTTTCTGGACCTTCTCTAAGCTTTCCACATTCACAGTGATAATTGCCCTTATAATATGAAAGTACCGTTATATATTTACCACGAGGTTTCTTCCTTAATTTTATGCTATGGCCTCTAGTCGTTCGACCTGAGCACTGCTGACATACCAAAACTGGTGTAATGTCTTGGGGGTTGTGAGCAGGTCACACTTTACTCTTCTCTCTCCCGTGGTTGACAAATTTAGGGCATTTAGCCTTCCCCTGTAATTCAACTCTCTTGATTCTGGTACTGTATCCTGGTTGCCCCACCTGGACCTCCACTGGTTCTTTGTGCGTCTTTAAATTCCGTTACGAAACCTTGGAAGCATATCCTAGTTTTGGTCTTACGTAGGATTTGAACAGCTCGCAGGATATTTCCTTATCGGTGTGCTTGAATGTTACTCAAAGATTTGCCTGAAAACAGTTTGTCTCCTTTACTCTGTTCTCCTAAAGCGGGGATTCTGGCAACAGGTTAAGGACGATGCCTATCTCCCGAGACCCTCTCACAAACAGAATCCTGCAGCTTATTTCCTGCTAAACAAGATTCATATCGAAGCCTTCCTTCGTCGTGTTCCATCCTCCTTACTTCACATTTATTCGACCTGAATTTCATCTACAGTGTATCTGACCAACTGATTATCTTCTTGTTTCTTCATCGTAAAATCAGACTCCCGGTCAAATATTTTGCTTCGACGATTTCTCAAAACCAAGGAAGGAAAATAAAACGAATCTAAACAGAAAATCTTTACGCTTGCGAGAACACTTCACTCCGAAGTCTGGCATTTTCATAATGACTTTGTTCTCACCGTTCACTCCCGTGATCTCAGACGACGAAGAAACTGCAATATGAAGTAACACGTGTTTTTTTTTTATATATTCTCAGTCAACAATTGCAAGATCATGCATAGGAGGAGAGAACTGAAAAGTTCACGAGTCTAAATGGGGTCAAAAGCTGTTTTGCCAGATTAAAAAAAGCTACATAATCAGCGTGTAAGCCATCGATAACCATCGGCAAAACCAGTTGCCGCCGCTATTTTTTCTTACGCGCCCTGCGGAACGCTAAGAGAAGCGAGCGCTGCTGGTAAGGTACGTCAACACGCTACTTACTCCTATTAGCGTATCAGTTTTGTTGATGTTACTTACGAGATGCCCCCATGTCTATATATCTGTTGCTCATGGTACTTGCAATAAATACCTCCTGCACCTCTGTATATATGTGCAACTGCTGTTGACTCCAGCAGAACTAAACAGATGAAACTGACTCACAGAAACATCGCCGAAAGCTGTAACGCGTTTCTCTTTGTTCTTCTTTTGTTTCAGTTCTCTACAAAGGCCTTTCCGCTTGCAGCCTCTTATCTAGTCGTCCGGGCACAAGAGGTGTGCGTCTTATGTCCGCCGGCGAATCACGAAAATAATGAAGTGTATTCCATTTACCGTCCGTTCCGCTCCCCAGGTTGTGCAATCCCCTCCCCAAGACGTAAACCCCCAGTGAAATGCACATCTGTTCAGAACCTGTCATGGGTTTCGCATGAAAACGTCGGAAGGGTGAGCGGGGGAAATCCTTGGCATTTGAGGCAGAACATAGAGGCCGTAAAAAGTGGCCCCATTCATTAAAAACTATTGCATCAGTGGACACCCGACGGCTAACACTGCCTAATAATAAACCACCCGCAAAAAGGAGATAACCTGAATCAAGAATTTTCCTCGCCCGCTGGATAAACACATCGAGCAAACGCGTGCAGGATACAGGCAAAGTTCTGAGAACACGGGCCTAAAATATTATTCAAATATACTTGGCCATATCTATACTCTGTGAGAGATAGAGAGGTGGCAGATAGAAAGAGACTAGAACACATGTGGATATCAATTGACGATGCTTGAAGTGAGGTCGGCACTGGCATCCCGAAAGGACGGACTTCGCTACGCGGACAGCCGTATGGGCACCACGATCATCCTCCATGACCAGAGGCCATCATCCTACCGCACGGATGACGGCAGGTCTGTCTGCGCCGCAGAGGGAGAGATCGCGGACCAGCCACAACGGGTCTGTGCCTCCACGGCCATCTCCACAGCCAGTGGAGCACAGAGCGCACAACAGGGATTCTCTGGAGCCACCAGACCCCAAAGCTTCGTCAGCGAACAGCCCTCAAAAGAACGGTGGGTGGTTAGTGCCATTCACACCTCCCTCTCTCTCTCCCCCCACGTCCTTTGTTGTTACTGGTTCTGCAGCATCCACCCTTTGAACAAGACGGCGCGGCCCTTGAGCACGGCGGCAAGGCGCCCCTCCTCGGCAATGGCAGGCCGGGCCTTTGACCTAGTCCTGGAGCTCCAGATCAAAACCCGGGCCACCGATAACAAAGGGGAAATACCCTCACGGTCAAGGGTCGCGCGCCAAGGACATAAGCTTCGTGAACACCAGGCGAGGACAAAAAACAAAAAGGTGCCACAGAAAAATAATTACGACATGTACACAGTAGAATGAGAGCTCGAACCCATGTTCCGTGGTTTTGTACACAGTAGAATGAGAGCTCGAACCCATGTTCCGTGTCAAAGCCATTACATCTGCCCTCAGCCCGCCACGCCATTGAACACTCGCTAATCCGGAGCCGGAAGTGGGCCAAAACTACGGACTTGTTTTCCAAAGAGGCAGACTCGAGAGGCGCTCCACCTCTCGCGGTGAATTATGTGCTTACTGTGGGTGTTCGTTCGTAGGCCCATCTGTTCCCGGGCCAGAGTACGATCATTTGAGGGCGTTACCATCCGGGCGGTTTTTCCGTAATCACCACTCCCATCGGCCAAGCAGTACCAAATAAATCACTAGAATGGCAGCTTGTCTATACGCATCCCTCGGACGAAAGCCTCGATCGGGAGCTTCCATCGCGGTGGCAACATGTAGTCCATACAGCGCTCCATATACACTGGCTCTCCAGGCTCCACGTCCGGGTCAAAAATGTAGCACATCATCTCCCTGGAGCGGAGGAACGGACTATAGAATGTGGGCTATATATATATATATATATATATATATATATATATATATATATATATATATTTATTTATTTATTTACGCTATATATATTTACGTATGAGTCCATCTGTTTCTCATTTTCTGTAACGCGGACTGGAAGTTTGTTCCTGTTTCTTTAACAAACCTGTACAGTTCTTTCGATTTCTGTACATCAAGCCACCAAAACCGTCCTCCGTTTTCACACTAAAAAAAATAAAAATCAACCAACCATCGTTCACCTCGATTAATATACTATTACAAGACATCAATAACACATCTATCACCCGACTAACGCAGCTGCGAACGCCACTCTAATTATGCACCTCTAACCACTGCCCACCATTTCTGACCAATCACTGCCCACCACCACTACCAACCACCGCACCATTAGGGGCTTTGCCTCCTGCCTTACAATGGGGCTTCCAACAACGGGAGTGACCAGAAGCCGCAAATAACAATCATCTTACGCGTGACGGAAGGATTTTTTCAGTGCAAAAGGCTTTTGCAAATTAGCCCCCCCCCTCCCTTTCCCCCGGAGGAGGGGGGGGGGCTACGCTGCTGGCTTTCACTCGACACAAACGGCAGTTCAGCTGCAAAGACCAAGTGCGTTTCCTTCCCCAAGCCCCTTGAGCACGGCGGCATGCCCCTTGAGCAGGCCGGTACGACTCTTGAGCTAAGACAACAACAAGACAGCCTGCAATAACTGTTACACATCTATGACGCGACAACTTACATCTGACATGACAACAAGACTGCTTTACATTACATAGCAATACTCATTAAGAAGTTTATCTACTTTACTGTATACGGAAAAAGACCCAGCACTCAATGGTCAAACACATACATTTGAATAATGTATAAAACTGTATAAAAGGAATTCAACTTACTATCCATTTGCAACTGACGTTGAATCTAACAAAAAATTTAAAACTCACGAACGCTGACATATGACGATATCAAGAAAACTTACCAACTCTTTCACTCAGGCATAGTTTTATCAAATATTTTCACGTGATTTCTGGTGGAGACTTTGGCAGGCTGGAGCAGTCAGTAGTCATGGAGGTGGCGGATTAAAAGCCCACTCTCATTGTATAATGAATAAGAAAAATGCCAATTCCGTCACCAATAATGTTGGAACGATTGTTACACTTTCAGGAGAATGTCTCCAGTTCAGCATGGACGGCAACAATGCATCGCACCGAAAGAGTTGCTCAACACACAACTTTTTTAAATTCTCCTCATGGCGTTTGCGTACATACAAATGCATGTATACACACAGCATACTTATTGTATATATACATGTTCACACTTCTCGTTTCCAGTCCCGGGAGTCCCCTCTACCCTTATGTGACTCCTGCAGCACTCAGGAGGCTGGCAACGTTCACCAAGGGAGTGACGCTTGACAGCCACTGAAATGCTGGCTCACTGCTCAGCAGCCCCGCCAAACCATCCGATACCCAGGGCGGGTTTGGTACTGGTCGGTCGGTGGCTGCCCTACTAACCACTGCAAATCTACTACTGTTTGTCCAGCTTATGAAACCTACCTTTGACGCGGGGAATGAAGGCTTCCTTTTCCCAGTCGTCCTCGCCTGCAGCATCCATGGACGACCAGGTCACCTGGGGGAAAAAAGAAACACAGTTATTTGTTACTGTGAAAAAAAAAAAAAGATGTGCGTTGTGAATCCTATGAAAAGTATAGTTATCGTAGCCGATCCCATGAAATAATACGTACGTTGTTGCTCCCGTAAAAAACATATCACTATGAAAAAGGTGACACACACACACACACACACACACACTGCCCTATATGACTGAATCATGTGACAGAATAAATAAATTTATTCAATGTTCTCTAAAAAAAAAAGAATTAATCATGGTATGTTGTTTATAGAGATTCTTTCGGAGAGGAAAGGTCAGAGGTCACATCCAGTGCATGAGGACGGTTTTATGACCGAACACTGGTACAGCTTTCAACGATTTAACTTGTGGTTGGTATGCAAATTTGTCTTTACCTCCTAGGCACGACAGTGCGACCGCTGAGGACAAGGCTATGACCCTTAGGCACAACTGTGCGACCACTGAGCAAAAGGCTACGACCTTTGACCACAAGGGTACGACCCGTGGGTACGATGGCCTGGCCTTGGACCTGACCCTAAAGGCCAGGTCATGAGACCCAAGGGCAGTACCGATGAGCTCAAGGACTGTACAACTGTGCTCAAGGCTCGCAGGGTCGTGCTCGAAGCTCGAGCATCGTCCTGCTTCAAGGCTCGGAGACCACCGTGCTCAGGAATCGAACTACCGTACCGAATGCTCGAACCATCGTGTTTCAAGGCTTCAACGGCCGTGCTCAGGAGGGTTTAACATTTAAATCAAACAGAAGAATTTTGCATGACATTCAAATGCATCAATTCTGCCTCCTGTTCTTTAGACAAAGACCCCGTGACGCTGCAGGTGCCTCACAGACTGAGTCGTCAAACGCTTCAGGCGCCTGAAAGACACTTCTCACAGGTACGCTCCGAGTGCTGGCCTGTACACCATCCCATGATGCAAGATATATCGAAAACAATGTAAATCTGATTTTCACGTACGTAAATTGGTAACATCTTTCCATTAACAAATTAGAGTCAGGAAAATTCAGCTTTTGTTCTCTATATTTTAGTCTAAGACATTTCGTTAATAAAATACGATTTTCAACACGATATTGATATAAACAGCTGAAGGATCCATTACATGGAGGCCTGGAACCTAAAAGAAAATTCTTTGACTCAGCTCGAAGACGCTGATATCTTGAGAAGAGAACGTTCCTTTTTAACGATCCAAAGTCCCTACTTATCGAAGCCGGGGCCAAGAGAGCAGCCACCTTGCTATTTCAGCGCCTCAGTATGGCTATCCATCACCAGAATGCACGTTAAAGGTCCATGTCCAGACTCCAAAGAATTGGAGACTGTCCTGTTTAAAGCTTAAACCGTCCGGGGGAAAATAATGAAAAAAAAAAAAAACTCTCCTCAAATAGCCAGGAGGGGCAGCAAATGTCAAGGGGAAATGCACCAAGGACACCAATGTGGTGTTCAAGTTGGGCAGCAATGACCAGCCGGGGGTGCGAGGGGGAGTCCCAACCACTTGCAATGCCCACCTCGCCATCAGCTCCATCAAGGCCTGTCGCCAGCCCGCCTAGGAACACGGAGAGGAAGAAAAGAGAGAAAAAGAGAGAGAGAGAGAGAGAGAGAGAGAGAGAGAGAGAGAGAGAGAGAGAGAGAGAGAGTAGTGTTATCCTACGACCCACGATAACATTACAACCAGAACCAGATCCATATTGTGTGGGGAGCTCTTCCCACAGCAGGCCGTGAGACACGCTGGTGACCAGGGCAAAAACTTGCTTCTATCAGGAAATGCACAACTGTTTACGAGAAGACTGAATATAAAATACCATTCATGCAATGTGAAAACACGTCCAAACATATTCACACAGGATAACCCTTAAGTCATAAACTTTAACGGAACAGTTTACAGGAAGAGGGACTTACGGGGCGACAAACCAATAATAAAGCACAGCTCTTAAAGGAGGCTACCTGTGTTCCTCCAGCGGGCTGGACGGAAGGAACGCTTCAGGACGCAGCCCACAGGAGTCATCCTAGGATAGGACCCACATATGCGAGTCCAGGGACCCATGCCGAGCCTTTACACCACGCGGTGCAGATGGCACCCATCAGAACGTGGGGCGCGGGCTCTCGCCCACATTCATCCTGGGGCAGTCCTAGTCTCCAGACACTCCGTCCCGGGCTAGTCCGTCCCCAGAAGAGTCAGTCAGTCCCAGGCCCAGCCCCAGACAGTCAAGTCCCATCCCACAACCCTCTACCAAGGAGGTCCACACGCCCCCTCCACATACAAAAAAAAAAAAAGTCATTAGTGAGAGTTCTGGGGATGGAGCTTGGAGGCCATCAAGCTACCCCCATCCCACCCCTTCTCCCAGCCAGACGGGCAGTGAGGAAGGAGGAGGAGGAGGAGGAGGAGGAGGAGGAGGAGGAGGAAGAGGAGTGAGGAGGGTACCACCTCCAACGGCACCATGAAGGGACGTGGTATTACTCTTTACTACTCAGGAAGAGAGAGACACGGGTGCTGGGAGGAGCCTGGCGCCGATCCGCAAAACACACTAGGAAAACAAGTGACATTCCCGGGTTGTTGTTTCAAATCCTGCGTCTGTCCCTCGACCACAGAGAAAACGGTAATCTGTTCGATCAATAAATGATGAATGTGTACCGATAAGACACTGACTAACCAATGAAAAAATCAATTCAATGGTCTACGAATAAAAAGAATCGATTTGACCCAGTAATCTCAGAGCAATACATCTTACCCTGCAGCCTCTTTATTAATACAACCCTATATCTCAAAAAAAAAATATATATATACTGTCCTGATAATTCCGAACAAAGTATCTCATCCTATAATCTCAAAAAATAAAAGCAAATCCCTAATCTCCATCAATAAACCTAGCTCTGTAATCTCCAGAAATAATGATCAATAATTCCTGGCAGTGTAACTGTATTCCCCTCCTTGGTGCATTCTGACGGGGGAAAAAAAAAATATATATATACATATGTATCTTTGTCACTATCCACAAAGACACACGAATAAAAACTTCCCCCTTCGCCCAACCTCTTATTAAAGCCACCAGCGGCCCCAGAGACTCCCCCTCCCCCTCGCCCACCAGAGACCCAACGTACTATAAATTACTGGCTGGGAAAACATTTAGCCTGAGAAATTCAACCTTACCCACCAACTAGGAGGACACTACCTTGCTGCAGGGAAAGCTAGCCACCAAACACTCCACACACACACACACACACACACACACACACACACACACACACACACACACAAAACACACACACACACACACACACA
>JAYMFT010291772.1:0-10357 GCA_038088735.1 Panulirus argus | reverse complement strand
TATTTATATATAACTTAGTTTTCCAAAAGAAGGAACAGAGAAGGGTGCCAACTTGCTAAAGCGGAAAATGACGAATATGTATAGAAGAAATTATATTTATATTTATACATATATTTTTATGCATTCTCTCTCTATCTCTCTTTTAGTATTTCCTAAACCATCCTCTTGGTATTTTCAAATGTGCAATGCACGCCCCTAAATGATCTGACAATAATCCAAACAAATATGTCTGTTATCTCCTCTGTTTTACGCCCACCCCTTTCCGCCTTATTTCCATATAGCCCAGCTAGGCTCTAACTAAACCACACTCCCATTGTATATCTCAGATGAACTAATCCATACCTAAAAAAACACATATTGCAAGTAGATCTTACTCCATAAAATGGTCCAGCAGACTCTCTCCTTACCTTACCATATCTCGTCTATATTCAACAGCGTTCTCATCTGATGGTTTTTAACCATTACAATCAAATCAAAGAACGCAGGATTCACTCCCCTAACCCTTACCAATCTATCCAAGTCATACATATCAATAGTGGAAAATAACTTTTAGTCATCAAGTTGTGCATTTCCCATTGTCAGACTGACCCTCGAAGCTCTTCTCTTCAGTCTGACTCCCAGGTGTCTCCACCTACCTCCTGCACACACAGTGTTCCCTCCAACCATCCAAACCCATTGGTATACAAACCTTTTGCTCTGCCTCCCCTTCCCTTCGGTAATTCCTCACCACATATACCCAGATACTACGTCATTCCCTATCGTCCTTTCTTCATTCGCTCTATTTCTAGGTAGTCTCATTCCATTACATTACTCACGAAATATTCATGAAAATTTACACAAGAGAAAGTTCACCACAGACGACTTTCAACAAGCTCAGTGCACCGTATTAAAAGATTGATACTATTTTGTCTGCTTTCTGTTGCTAATGAAGTATAACGAACTTTTCCCCGTTCAGCCCACCCTTACGACCTATAGCATGACGTTTAAAAAGTATCCCCTTCTGGGATTGAATTTCAAACGCACCATCGATGACAAAAGGCGACACGCTTTGTCTCCTTTGCTGTACAGTTACTGTATATCGTCGGCAAATGATCGCAATTTGGAGCGGGAAGTTTAAAGAGAGAGTATATATATATACGGCCCTTATTTCCTGGAATCTGTGGTGTCAAAGGAACCTTTTAAAGTAGCTGATTGATAACCAACACGTATACTAGTGGAGAGAGAGAGAGAGAGAGAGAGAGACTTAAACGGATTCAGGTGTGTTGGCAGAGGCAAACAAACTATGCATGGAGTCTTTACCAAGTGAGGAGAAACAGACATTCTACAGAGCTTCCAGTCAGAACTGACAAAGCATTGATCTATGAATGAAATCTGCATGGTTTATTGAGAGCTCACAAAACACACACACACACACACACACACACGCGCGCGCGCGCGCGCGCATGCATATATATGTATATATATATGAAGATGTCCACCATTCCCTTAGGTGTAAATTGAAATTTGCAAAGCGCAAGACGTTATCTTGAGATTGATTGGATATTGTGGGTTCCTGGCAGGAGTTAAGTTTGTCGACAAGAATTATAAAGTTGAAAGAGTTAGGAGAACTATGAGTGAAACAGAGGAGAATAGAGTATGGTATCAAGAATCTTCCCACATAAGCTAGGAGGTTCAAAGTCCATGAGTTGCACAACAGGCGAATTCGTGTTGGAATAAATGCTGACATCTGTGAAGCGAAATCATGAGTGAAGGCTTTAAGTTGGAGACGTGAAAGGGATTGCTGTAAACTTCATTAGATACTTAAGTCTCTGAAAATACTATGCTATTTAGAGGAGGAAGTACAAGCCAGATGGTACTCCTCACAAGATGGGTTAGTCGGAAGACCACGACTGTTGATGGAATGAAAAGGTCTTTTAGCGGGGTCTTTAGAAGTGTTATGTGCTGCATGAGCTCCCCTTCTTGTCTGCAGCAGAGACGGGTACAATACCTGGGAATCTTCACGACCATTTCCACAAACTGCGGGCAAAAAATACTTGTTGGACTCTTCTACGTTTATTTCAAGTCTTATGATTAGAAAAGAGAGGAAAAGGAAAGACTGTCAAGAAATAAACGTAAGTAAAGTCTCTATAACGGAAATGAAGGGAGATAAAACTAGCTCGGTATCTAAATTTTAATGAGACGGAAAATAAGATTAGTAAACCTGGCATGGAGGGCGTAAAATGGCCTTCGGACGCCACTTAGCCTTGGCAGGTCGGGACGGTAGCACTATACTGGAAGGCTGCTCCTTACAGCCATCTATTTACAGGGTTGCCGTTCGGAGAAGTGCGGGTAAAGTAATATATATTTGAACGAGCCACGGTCATAAAAAGGGCCAGTACTCTACTACCTGAGCCCTCCCTCTCGCTGGTAGCAAAGTCAGATATTTAGAGGGTAGGTGTGTGGGTGAGGGAATATTCCGTAAACGAGCAGGGGTCCTTGAAGGGATCAATACTCAAAAAATATAAAAGTAGTGAGAAGTAGCGTAGGCGGCTGGTGCTTGATTTAACTAATACCAGCAGCGTGAAGGGTCTCACTTTTTAGCTATAATCCTACTCCAGTGTTCGTATTACAGCTTTCATAAGCTTTTACACACACACACACACACACACACACACACACACACACACACACACACACACATACAAGTTGTTAGATGTCATCTTTACACATACTAGCATGAATATACGATACGCTTGTTCTGAAAAGGGATCTTTTTATGCTCAGGTTTAACCACGTGATAAATGAGGATGTCAAAGAAATAAAGATGAGACAAAACCTGAAGGGAAGATGTAGTCACGGACGGTACACAAGCCTAATCTATTTCTGTGGTATCTTAGACTGACAAATTGATTTCAGCAGCCAGGAGGCAGGGTCCTATGGTGAGAGGTCTTGTGAAATTCACAATGAATGAGTAGGAGCATGGTTACGTTTAGCCTTAGATACACAAAGAATGGTAAGAAAGAGAGGGAAAATGGTTTTAAAAAGACGTCAAAAAGCAAATGAGCTTCAAGATGTACAGTAACAGTGATATGGACGGCACTAAAGCCATCCAGCGTTTAGAATACAAGATATCAAGGAACGAATACACCAGGATGTAGAATAGAAACAAAAAACAAATTGGAAAGATTATTGAAGACAAGGCAGGAGAAGATCTGAAACTTTCCCATACATTCATAAGTAGTAAACCTTGACTTAATCAGGCTAAAGCACTCAAAGGGAGAAGAATTGTAGAGGATGATAAAGGGATGTGTGAGGAACTGATTAAGTTCAGAAGTGTTTTCAAAGTGGAAGACACTATAGCCCCAACATCAGTGAGATGGAGTGGGTTCTTAGAAATCTCTGAGATAAATAGAAAAGACATATTACTACATGCGCTGAAGATGTGTGCAGATACGCTCGATAATCCCCTCGAATCACTGACATGATATCACCGGATATAGGCAGAGTGCCAAAGAAATGGAAAAGTGGAAACGTCATACCTGTCTATATGGAAGTAGAACGGGAACAAGCACTGAACTACAGACCGATCTCACTGACGAGTGTGGATTGTAAAGTTATGTTAAAGATAATTAGAAAGTAGATAGATGATTTTCTACTGAGGAATGATTATGGAAGTCATGACTTTAAGAAAAGAAAGTCATGAGTAACAGCCGTCTTACATTTCTACGAGAGAGTGAGTTCTGTCTTAGATAAAAAGGGAGAACTGGATGAAATGTTTTTATCTGGACTGCTAGGATGCAATTGACACTGCACTACATGGGAGGCTGACTAAGATGTTGAATCCCCCACCAGGAATAAGGGGAAAGGTCCCTCGATGGTTAGATGATTATCCCAGTGGAAGTGAAAAGAGGATGCATGTCAAAGGAGCCTTCTTCAAATGGGTCGAAATGACCAGCGGAGATGGACTCCTATCTGAATATACTTGCAGTCCATAACTAGCAAAGGTAAGCATACTATAACTAGTATCACTAAATGCATTGAAAGTCAAGAAAATAGCTGGCCAAGATAAGTTTTAACCAAAAGTCACTGAAAGAAACTGAAAATTCGATAGTTAAGTCCGTGACTGTTCTTTTCACTGAGCAGCTACGGGAAAATTTCCTAAGGACTGGAAATTGTCCAATGGTACACCGATATTCAAAGAAGGTAATGAGTAGCTCCCAGGAAATAATTGAGACAGGAATGCAAATTGTCTTAAGGACCAGCACTTAACAAACGATTCTCAACATGGTTTTCGACGTAACTGTTCACGTCTGACAAATCTCCTTCACTTTTTTTTGGTATAACCAACATGTATGCAACAAGTAAGGTGGTTGATGTCGTTATCTAATTTTTCAGGAAGCACTCGATAAAGTCGTGCATCAAAGACTAAAAGTAAAAGTTAAGTCACACAGTACAATTGGAATTGTACTTAAGTACCTAAAGAATTGGTTGGCTGACCTTGGTCAAAGATTAGTAATTAATGTTCAAGCCTCAGAATGGTTAGACGCAACAAGCTTTGTGCCACAGGGATCACTTTTGGGTCCAGTGCTATTCCTCATATACATATTCAGGATATTGTTAATGGGCTGCGTTGTATCATATCAAAATTTGTTGAAGGTACTAAGCTGTGAAAGGAATCTGCAACGGAATATCGAATATCTACAGCTTCAGACTAATGTCGTCAAACTAACGGACTGGGCTCACAAACGGCAAATGAATTTTGATATCGATATGTGTAAAGTTTCCCAAAACAGTAGTAAAAATGAGGAGACAAAATACAGTATGAATTTCCCAGGCTACCAAAGGTAAATGAGGAAAAATCCATGCGTGTAATCATTTCTTATGACTTGAAGCCAAGGAGGCAGTTCACAGAATCAGTAAAAAGTCGATTAAGATTCCTGGAGGCATAGGTATGAGGCTTTCGAACGTAAGCCTAAAGAAATAGTCGTCACTATTTGCAGTTTGCTACTGTGTTTAGCTTTGATCGCCCTATTTGAAAAAAATACGTAGATAGAACGGGAAGAGTGCAGCAGCGAACAACCAAGATGAGAACCAGACTAAGAAAATTCCTATGAGAGTCGGCGAGACGATTCAGTCAGCATAGATCAGAAAAGATAAAAACAGGTGACCTAATTCAGTTACTGAAAGCCATCAGTAGATTTGATAATTTCTAACTAAGCAGCTACTTATGGTTAGATTTGTCTGGTTTCACACGTAGGGATGAACACAGACTCGTGGGAAAGCGTCTCACACTTCGAATCGAGGGAAGTACTTTTTCTTAAACAAAATTGTTTACATACAGAATGATTTACCAGTTAGAGTAGGCACCATAATCGCATTTAACAATTGACTAGACAAATACTTATCTTTAAATCTGCAACTGATTTTATTTGCGCCTCCTTGGGATATGTAAAGTTTAAATCATCTCTTGCTACCACACTGTGCTTCTAATCTCTTTCGTTACCACAAACAGCCGCTAGAAGACAAAATTTTCTATTGCTTTTCGGATTCCTTTGTATTCCTTTATCACATCAAGAAACATTTGATAGCTCTATGATGCTTTGAAAAAAAAGGTTCTTCATCTAACGTTGTCAAAAGAAAATGGAAAAAAATGAATTAATGATTATTGTCACTGAAAAAAGGGAAAATATTCCTAAGTGGAATACATTCCGAAAAAAATGAACAACAGATTTAAGAAAAGTATAGAATTATTCAGCAAAGAATAATTACAGCCTCTCACAGCCAGGTTTCATTAGCCTAGCTTGAACCTAAATTCCAAAATTTATGAGTCCCGAAGTGTTGCTCAAGTGGCCTGGCCACAACGCCCAAGGGTATAATTGCTACCTGAAGCTAGAGGTGATTAAGCCAAGAATCTGTGCAATACGTCAACAGATACAGTGTTAGAAAAACTGCGTTTGCGTTACATAAGACGATGATCTTTTATCATGAAGACTGATGAGAGGCGGGAAAACTTAGAGACAAAGGATAGGTTATAGTGTTTCGTCTATAGCCGATTTCATACCTACTGTTTTATACTTTATTTTCATCATTATTATTATTATCATTATTATTATTATTATTATTATTATTATTATTATTATTATTATTATTATCATTATTGTTATTATTAACATTATCACTATTACTATCATCATTATTATTCTTGTTATCATTATTATTATTATTAATATTAACATTATTATTATCATTATCATTATTATTATCATTATTATTATTATTATTATTATTATTATTATTATTATTATCATTATTATTATTGTTATCATCATTATAATTATTATTATTATCATTATTATTTTCATTAGTAGTAGTAGTAGTAGTAGTATTTTCATTATCACCATAATTGATTTCATTATTGATATTATCATCATTTATCACCATTACTATCGTTACCATTATTATATCATTATCATTCGCATAATCATGACCATAATTATAACTATCATTATTATTATCATTATTATTATTATATCATTATTATTATTATTATTATCATCACTGTTATTGTTGTTGTAAGTTGTACAAGAAGATACTAACCAAATATCTCTTGCGTGTCGCAAGAGGTGATTTCAAAGGGTTTGGGTTGGAGGGGTTGGAAATTCTTCCCTCCTGGATTATCACTTTCTAAAGGTAGAGACAAAAAAAGAAGGAATGCGAGGAGTTTCCCTCGAGGGTTCTGTTTCTAGCGCTACCTCACTAAGGCGAGGAAGACATATGCATGTTATGGTGTTACGTTTCTTCCCACATGAAGGAGTTGCATTGTACTGATTGATTCTGTCTGTCTTACTAACAGTCACGCGTGCGTCTCGGTTGATATGCTGCAACTATTCGAGGGACTTTATTACCTTCCAACTTTCTCCAAATTTTTCTGCTTCCTACAAGTCCACCCTCATGACGATCTTAAAAGGTCAGAGGCTAAATCTTGTTACAACAAGAAATGGATACAAACTTTCACCTTTGACATTCTAAGCTCAGGATGAGCTTTCTCAAAAACAATGTTGAGAGTTTGGACGCCTTGCTTTTCTAAACCAGGCATCAGTTAGACCAATAGTGGTAATCAGATATGTAAAGCAATTGTACTTAAGCAGCTTTTATGAGGATTACATCTTTAATTAAAGCATCTATCTTCAATTTCCTTTATTATGAAAAGATATTATACCTTTACTCCATTACATGTGTCTCCGTACCTTTCGTTATTTTCCCAGTTCATTCCAGATACCTGAAGCAACTTATCAGTGTGTATCATCAACCAATCTGAATTTTATTAACAGTTGTTTCTCAGGCTATAGAGGAAGCTTCTTTTCTGCTTAATTTAGTTGGTTGAAATGATATATATCCTTTCACTTAACTAATAACTATATAGGTGGTACATAGTTTATCGTTGTTATAAAGCAATATTTTTATCTTTATCAATATCACAACCGAGATGTTATTTTTTGTCTATTTTACTTGAGCTCCTTTTAAGGTAGATACATTTTTACCTTAAGTTTGTTTTAGAAACGCCGCTCTTATTACTCGACCTTAAATACATTTTTCTCAAAGTAGCAGTGTCTGACCTTAAGCATTATATTTATGGTATCATATACACCTCCTATGGTTACGATGGCGTCGGGTCCATAGGAGAGGTGTACTGTTTAGTGGTTCCCTAAAGTGCACTATCACACTGTCGGTACAACCTTCGAGGAGAGTTAATATTCATCACGAGTTCTGTTGATAATATAATGGTTTTCTCGAGCTGTTTAAAACTATGGGGGGAAATTTTTTTTTTCCGATATAATAATTCATTCATTACGTTGCCCTAATCTGCATAATTTCGCAGTACTGGTACGGACTGATCCAACAATGGCGTGTTCTGGAGAGCAAGTTTTTAAACCCAAAACCAATATGGGAACGCCAAAGCTATCGCGCGTTGCAAACATGGATGTGTGTCTGTTTGTTCCAATTGCTTAGGCATAAACCACTGTTTGAGTTCATCCTCCGACTGAATGAACATATGTCCGGTTTGGCAACTTTGCCTAAATGTTGAAATGCACACACACACACACACACACACACACACACACACTCACAAACTTGAATTATTAAGCATTTTGGAGCACTCTTTTCCTATTCTTGCTCGCAATCGTTTTTGAGTAATATTTCAAGAGACCTCTCACAGACTCCGGTAGAAGTATGAAGCATAATGTAACGGGATAGGCGAACGCAGTAACGGTTTTAGCCAGGTAATCACGATTAATGTATTGCATGTATGATATGGAAGAAAGAAGAGTTAAGAGAAAATAAACTCTTCTAGATCAGGTCACAAGTTGCTAGACAAAAAATATCCAAACTCTAGTATATCATACACATTGCTTTTAAATAGCTGTGTTACTACTCGATTATGCTAAAACGTGACAATAGGAACCTCTAAACTGAGATCTTTGCTTAGATTTGACCATCTCAATATTCGAATCATAAGCCAAATGCAGCACTGATGAAGTCGAGAATACTTCATACATCTCTAGTCAATATTCAACAAGTGAAAAGAACAAGGGTCAGCCTATTTTTGAATGAGAGCTTCGACAAATGGCACTGATCATAATACACAGTATGAATTCCATTACTGCTGCGACAGAGAAAATAATCCTGTAAGATATTATATGAAACTACATGTTTGCATATCCTGACTGGGAATCATGACCTTAATCATACATGGACCTATGTCATATATGGACCTCCTTCATACAGCTGTTAGCGTTGCTGACTATGACACATTCACAGGCTGCCCAGGGTCGAACGGATAGGTTCGAATCCTGGTTGCGGCAATTGATCCACAGTCAAACCAGCTGTTCATTCATCCCTGGGGATTGGTCAATAAAATGAGTATCATCGTTTATCTATTATTATACTTGATCGCTGTTTCCCGTGTTAGCGAGGTAGCGCCAGGAAACAGATAAAGAAAGATCCATTCATTTACATACACACACACACATATATATATATATATATAAATATATATATATATATATATATATATATATATATATACATGCACATATATATGCACAATACATAAATATACATACCAACATATACATATATACATACATATACATACACATGCATATACACATGTATACATGTCCATATTTATACTTACCTTCATCCATTCCTGACGCCACCCCGCCCCACAGGATATTGCTTCACCACCCCCTGTGTCAGTGAGGTAGCACTAGGAAACAGATGAAAAGGCCACATTCGCTCACACTCAGTCTCTAGCTGTCATGTGTAATGCACCAAAACCACAGCTCCCTATCCGCATCCAGGCCCCACAGACCTTTCCATGGTACACCCCAGACATTTCACATGCACTGTTTCAGTCTATTGACAGCACATCAACCCAAGTATACCAGATCGTTCCAATTCATTCTGTTCCTTGCAAGCCTTTCACCCTCCTGCATGTTCAAGCCCCGATCGCTCAAAATGTTTTTCACTCCATCTTTCCATCTGCAGTTTGGTCTACCATTTCTCCGTCTTTCCTCCACCTCTGACACATATACCCTGTTTGTTAACCTTTCCTCACTCATTCGTTTCATATGTCCAAACCATTTCAGCACACCCTCTCCTGCTCTCTCACCCACACTCTTTTTATTAATATACATCTCTCTTGCCCTTACATTACTTACTCAGTCAAACCACCTCACTCCACATATTGTCCTCAAACATTTCATTTTCAATACATTCATTCTTTTCCGTACAGCCCAATCTATAGCCCATATCTCGCAACCATATGATATTGTTGGAACTACTGTTCCTTCAAACATACCCATTTTTGCTGTCAGAGATAGCGTTCTCTCTTTCCACACATTCTTCATCGCTCCCAGAACCTTCGCCCTCTCCCCCATCCTTTGACTCACTTCTGCTTCCCTGGTTCCATTCGCTGTCACCTCCACTCCCAGATATCTAAAACGCATCTCTTCCTTCAATTTTTCTCCATTGAAACTTGCATACCAAGTAACTTGTCCTTCATCACTTTTGAGCCTAAAAACCCTGCTTTTATTCACATTTACCCTCAACTTTCCCCTTTCACATATTTTCCCAACTTCAGTCACCAACTTCTGCAGTTTCTCACTCGAATCAGCCACCAGTGCTGTATCATCATCAAACAACAATTGACCCATTTCCGTGGCCCTCTCATCCCCAGCAGACTACATACTCGCCCCTCTCTCCAAAACTCTTGAATTTACCTTCCCAACCACCCCATCCATAAACAAATTAAACAACCATGGGGACATCATACACCCCAGCTGCAGACCATCTTTCACTGGGAACCAACCTC
>JAYMFT010291761.1:0-10357 GCA_038088735.1 Panulirus argus | reverse complement strand
CCCTCCCCTTTTAGTCGCCTTTTATGACACACAGGGAATACGTGGGAAGTATTCTTTCTCCCCTATCCCCAGGGATAGTTGATAATCTTATATCTATAATAAAAAACATTTACATCCATCCAATATGCAATGTTCAGCATTCATAATAGTATGCCTCAAGAATGCTAGAAGCTCCACACACTGCGACTGAAGTGCAAAAAATCCTCATTATATTGCTGTTGAAATAAAACCATCTTCTTGTTTTTAAATTTGTTATAAATCACAAAGTTTGTTTACCACATTTGTTTACTTTTAAATACATATTCAACAAAGATATAGTGATATATGTGTTACCCATATTCCAGTTTATTTCTCCCATCCATGTTTTCTCTTCTGGACCTTCCCCAGCCTCAAACAATTTCTGCACTTTAAAGGTAAAGATCAAAATCTAAAGTAACAGCTACCTGCTGTCTAGATATCTAATAGAGTGAACTATTAATAGTTAGGCTCCAATGGTTGTCAAGTTGCACTCCTTTGACTCAGGTAGCTGTCTTTTCTTTCTGCCTCGCTCACACTTGGACTACTGGCATTCTGTCAACAAACATACAATCTCTCCTTATCCTATGCAACACTTGACAACATGTAACCCGCACAACTCATTCCTCATAACTCTAGATTTTCCTGCAGTGAGCACAATGGACTAGTCCTGCCTTCTGGCGAAATAGGAGGAGCAGTATATAGAAGTAGTAGGTAGGAACATTTAAGCTGGAGCATTAGGTAGAAGTAGTGGGTAGGAGCATTAGATAGAAGTAGTCAGGAAGGAACATTAGCTAGGAGCCTCTGCAAACACTGCACTAGAGTTGCCCTCTGCCAGTGGCCTGTTAAAGTTCAGGAACTAAAGGCTATGAAGTGGCACTAGAGTTCATTAGTTATGGAGACTCTACTGCCATGGCCATCCCCTTGAGGGGTTTCTAATTGGAACAGGTGTCAGGAAATACAGCACCTAATGGACATAACACGAAATTTAGCAAGAAACTTAGTGAAAAATATGTTAAGAAGTACTTTTAGGTGGATGAATGGAAAAAGATGACTGAGATAAGACAGAAGTCTTATATTTACAAAGGTAGAACATTATGCAGAAGTAGTATGCAGGAATACTAGGCATCAGCATTGAGTTAACATAGTCAGCAGGAGCATTAGGTGGAGCTAAGAGCCTCTGCAAACACTGCACCAGAGTTGCCCTCTAACAGTGGCATGTTAAGGTTTAGGTACTAAAGGCTGAGAAGTGGCAATGGAGTTCACTAGGTATGGAGGCTCTATTACTGTGGCCACCCCCTTAGGGGAGTTCCAGGTAGGAACAGGCACCAGAGATACATACATTCAAGAGATGGTGGCCCCAGAGATTTTACTACCTCCCCATAATTACAATACAACTAAGAGTAACTGTAGGGATGAAGTGCATAGCAGTGCTGATACTAAATAATCCTCCAACAAATATCAACTATCCAGAAAAAATATACAATAATAACAATGAATGTGCTTGATAATAGGGTGGTAGAATAATAATGAATGTGTTTGACAATAGGGTAGCAGATGTAGTGTCTGTGTCAGGATAGTATGCAAAGTGAGAGAGTTATGGAGAGTGGTTTGATGAAAGGAGAAGAGGTGATGAAAGCTTATGTAACATGAAATGTGGTAAGGCAGCTGGAGTGGATGATATTGCAGCTGAATTTATTAAGAGGGTGACTGTGTTACTGACTGGTTGGTAAGGATTTTCAGTCTATGTATGGATCATGTTGAGGTGTTTGAGGATTGGTGAATGCATTAATAGTGCCATTGTATAAAGGCAAGGGGGATAAAGGTGAGTGTTCAAACTACAAAGGTATAAGATTTGTTGAGTGTACCTGGTAAGTTGTATGGGAGGGTAGTGATTGAGAGGGTGAAGGCATCTAAATAGCATCAGACTGGGGAGGAGCAGTGTGGTTTCAAAGGTGGTAGAGGATGCATCGATCAGTTGCTACTTTAAAGAATGTGTGTAAGAAATACTCAAAAAACAGATGGATTTATACATGCCATTTATGGATCTGGAGAAATCATATGATAAAGCTGATTGAGATGCCTTATGTAGGGTCTTAAGAATATAAGGGGTGGGAGGAAAGCTGCCAGAAGCAGTGAGAAGTTTTTACCAAGGGTGTAAGGCATGTGTACAAGCAGGAGGAGAGGAGAGACAATGGGTCCAAGTGAAAGTTGTTCTGCAGCAGAGGTGTGTGATATCACCATGTTTGTTTACTTTGTTTATAGATGGAGTGGTGATGTGGGTAAATGCGAGTCTTTGTGAGAGTGCCAAGTATGCAGTCTTTGGGGGATGATAGGGCCTGGGAAGTGAGTGTCAGTTGTTGTTTGCTGAGGATACAGCATTGGTGGCTGATTTGAGTTAGAAGCTACAGAAGCTGGACACTGAGTTTGGAAGTGTGCGATAGAAGAAACCTCAAAGTAAGTTGCAAATAAAAGCTTATTAAGTTCAGCAAAGTTGAGGGATAGGTTAGTTAGGGTGTGAGTTTGAATGGAGAAAACTGGGAGAGGACAGAGCAGTGAATGGAATCATGGAGGCATAAGTGAGTCATGGGGTGAGTGAGAGGACAAAAGTTCTGGGAGTATTGAAGGATGTGTGGAAAGAGAGAGCATTATCTGGGAGGGCAAAAATGGGTATGTTTGAAGGTATAATAATCCTAATACTGATATATGGATGCAAGGCATGGGTTACAGATAAGGCTGTGTGAAGGAGGGTGGATGAATTGGAAATGAAATGTTTCAGGACAATAAGTAGCGTGAGGTGGTTTGATCAAGTACGCAATGAATGGGTAAGAAAGAAGAGTGGTAATAAAAAGAATGTGGTTGAGAGCGCAGAAGAGGGTGTGCTGAAATGGTTTGGACATATGCAGAGAATAAGTGAAGAAAGGTAGACAGAAAGGATATACAGTATGTGTCAAAAGTTGAGGGAACAAGAACAGGGAAGCCAACTTGGAGAGGGGAGGATGGAATGAAAAAGATTTTGAGTGACTGGGGCCTGAACATGCAAAAGGGTGAAAGGCATGCATGCGGCAGAGTGGATTAAACAATGTGGTAAACTGAAGTGAACGTGCTGTCAATGGACTGGCTCAGGGTATGTGAAGCATCCAGGGTAAACCATGGAAAGGTCTATTAGACTATGTTGTGGATAGGGAGCTGAGGTTTTGGTGCATTACAAATGATGGCTACATAATGGATGTGAGCGGATGCAGCCTTTCTTTGTTTGTTCCAGATGCTACCTCGCTAATGCAGGATATGGTGATCAAGTATGAAAAAAAAGAAGGACAATCAGTGGGAAGGAACAAAGGATGCACATCAGTGGAGCCTTTTCCAAAAAAGATAAGGTGACCATCAGTGCCACAGGGTTCAGTTCTGGGACCATTACTCTTCTTGATTTAAATTAATTACTTACCTGAATATATGGAATCTTACCTAAATATGTTTGCAGATGATGCAAAAGTCATGAAAGAAGTGAAAAGCAAAGAGGTTTGCATTAGCTTCCAATGGGACCTAAAGAGACTCCAAAGTTGGTCTGTAATGTGGTTGATGAAATTCAACGATAGTAAATGAAAAGTAACGAGGATGGGACAAAGCAAAGGAGGTTTCAACATAATCATCACCTAAAAGGCAGTAAGTTCCAAGACTGTGTGTGAGAGGGACTTGGGAGCAGATATTGTCCCTAACCTGTTGCTGGAGTCCCGTATTAGGAGGACAGTTAAGGAGACAAACTGTCTGCTGGCAAATATCAGAAAAGCTTTCATGTGTTAGGATAAATATTTAGCAAGTCATTCATGCCCTACATAAGGCCAAAACTAGAATATGCTTCTCAGGTTTGGTCACCACACCTAAAGAAACAGAGAAATCACAGAGAAGGTCCATAGGAGGGCAACAAAGATGGTACCAGACTTAAGACAGCTAAGCTAAAGGAAAAGGCTGAAGGCTTTACATTTACCCACACTGGAAGAGAGAAGACTGAGGGGTGGCCTGATGAAGCGGACAGTGTACATTACTTGAGAGATGTGGGGATAAAGGAACCAGAGGACATAAGATGAATTTACTAAGATACCTGTAAATAAAAGTGGTTGCTATTTGTGCTTTTACATGGAGAGAGAGTTTTACAATTGCATTGCCCTGTCTTCTTAACCTCATACATATGTACCATGTCTTTATTCCTAAGTATATTTGCACACACATGCTATCCTATGCCAGGTGGATGACTGGAACAGCCTGACTGATGATATGGTTAATGCAGACAGCATACATGAATTAAAGAGGTTGTATGTTACCAGAAAGTGCTCAAGAGATGGAGCCCCATGAGTGTAAAAATCCCTTCCCATGCTGTACAAGTTGGTAATTACCTGAAGGTATAAAACACTCACTTCTCTATCTATCTATCTACATCTCTGATGCCTGCTCCTAACTGAAACTCCCTCAGGAGAGTAGCCATGGCAATATAGTCTCCATAACTAGTGAACTCCAATCTGCTTCTTAGCCTGTAATACCTCACCCTTAACAAGCAACAGACAGAAGGCAACTTTAGTGCAGCATTCTCAGATGCTTCTACCTAATGCTCCCAATGACTACTTCTACTGCCTAATGTTCCTATCAACTACTCCTGCTTAAATGTTCCTACCTATTACTTCTATCCATTATTCCTACCATTTTGCCAAAAGGCTGAGCTAATGCAAAGTGCTCACCACAGGAAAATCTAGAGGTACAAAGAATGAGCTGTGTGAGTTAAGCGGTCATTTGTTATGTATAACAAGGAAAGATTGTACGTTTGTGAACAGAATGCCTATAGTCTGTGTGTGAGTGAGGCAGAAAGAAAAAACAGCTACCTGGGTCAGAAGAGTGCAACTTGACAACACTGAAGTGCTAGAACACTATAAAGCTGTCACTAATCCTCCCAATACCAAGGCAGGTAATACTGGTAATATCCCTCCCTGGTTGTTGACTATCTACCACCTACCAACCAACTCACTTCTCAAAGATGGTAAAGTATTGATAATGGAGAGAGAGAGTGAGGGACTTTGGATTCTCGTAGTGATAGGACATCGTGAAGACACAAAAGTTTTAGAGTGCACACGGTGAACACACTACGAAGACAGGAACTGATACACCATTACTGCTAGATCTTATCTTTACACCCAGCACCAACATGAATATTGTGAATGTTATTTAAGATACACCAAGTGGAAAAAGTGATCATGTAATGCTTAAATTCTACTGTGTCATCAATGTAGACAATAAAATGGGCATAAAATGTGCAGAGATGAGACAAGTGAAGCATGGACACTATACAGACTTCAATTTCTAAGGTAACATAGATTGGAAAATGAAGTTTGGTAGCCAGGAACCAGAGTTTTGTGATGACAGGTTCCGTGAAATTCACAATGGAGTGGGAAAAATGGTCTCCCTAGCCTCAAATACTGAGGCAATGTAGTAGGAAAGAGGAAAGAATGATTTAATAAAGGATGCCAAAAAGCAAAGGACTCTCCAGATGTACACTAACTCGTAGTGGAAATTTGTGATGCACCGAGATTAAATTGTTCCTCGTGTCAATTATCTCGGGTAAATAAATATATTTAAATACCAGAGTATGGAAATTATTACATATTTCTAGTGTGTATTTTCAGTATGGTATTTCTGATTACAGTATAGTTTTAATTCTAATTTGTAAATACACATTTGTTTATAACTGGCAGGCTACGACATTGTATGGGCATGGTGATATATTAATGTAAAATGTAATGAGGTTTCTCTGGATGTCTAATCAAATTCATCTAAATTTGCTCTTCAGCTTTAATGATAAATAAAATAAAAAAAACAAAGATCATTAACAGTACCTTTCATCAGGCGCAAACTCACCAGTAACATCAATTTTGTTGAGAATTCTGAGGAAAAGTGGACAAGCATAGGATGGCAGTGAACTCTTCAAACCCTCTGCAAATTCTTTCATGTTGAGTTCACCCTCTTGATCAACAATAGCTGCCATTCCTGCCCGACCCTCAACTCCCGGTACCTGAACAAAGACTCATAGCATTCAGTATCTTAGATAAATGGGCCAAAGAGGAAGAAAATCAGCATTGCTGCAAGAGACTTATAATTATGTAAACTAGGGCAAAAAATTAGTTGTGCATACATTCACTATGACTGCTCTGAACCTCGTCTGGATTATGGCATCCATGGAGACTATCTTCT
Source organism: Panulirus argus (assembly GCA_038088735.1). Classification (NCBI taxonomy): domain Eukaryota; kingdom Metazoa; phylum Arthropoda; class Malacostraca; order Decapoda; family Palinuridae; genus Panulirus; species Panulirus argus. The sequence continues at coordinate 4,108 of JAYMFT010291761.1, read as the reverse complement.
TAATTCAACCTTAGGACTCCAACTACAACCTGCTTAGCTCAAAATAAAAAACTTTGGCCAGTCAACCAATATGGAAATAAGGTCAGTGGAAAGACAGTGACTGCCCCCATCCCTTCAGCATAGGTCTTACCTCATTGCTGCTGTGCCATTTCCCTATAATGACCAATTCGTAATTACCTATTTGCACTGTATGGTGGAGTTTTACACAGTGGGGCCCCATCTCTTAAAAATTCTCTATTATCAACACTGCAAGTCATGTTGGTTAACAAGATTTTAAACTTACAAATTTTGATGATATTTGCATTGCCCTTTAGAGGCAAACCTGGGGTGGTCAATGAAAACAATAAGAACGTAGCTTGGAAAAGCTTCAGTAAAACCTTCAAAACAGCGTAGAGGGAACATATGTGCCAACACACAGTAGATGGTCTATTCCTAAAACAAAGCCACGGTGCAGGAATGGTGAAATAAAAAAGTGCCCTTTGTCTAAGAAGGTAGCTCATATGAAACTCAAAGAGACCAATAACTAACATGATGGAGTAAGCTAAGTAACTTTACATAGATAAAGTAAGAGTTAAACAACAAAAAGTCAATATGCCACAAGCCTACCTTCAACTGGAACCACTCTCCCTCCTCTTTACTTAAACACACACACACACAATTTACACTCTTGATAAAAACTCTCACTGCTTAAAGTACTATAAGCTTTCCTCTCACACCATATATTAGTAAGACCTTCCACAGAGCATCTCTATCAACCTTAACATATACTTTCTTCATATCCACTAATGCCACTTACAAATCCTTGTTTCTCTAAGCATTTCTCACACATTCTTTAAAGCAAACACTTGATCTGCATATCCTCTTCCAGTTCTGAAATACATTGTTCCTCTCCAATCTGATACTCTACGTGCCCTTACTCTCTCAATCACCACTCTCCCATACAACTGACACTCAACAAACTTATACCTCTGAAGTTTGAACACTTACTTTTGTCCCCCTTGCCTTTATACGGTGGCAATATACATGCATCCTGCCAATCCTTAGGCACTTCATCATGATCATACATATATTGAAAATGCAAAATAACCAATCAACAGCACATTATCCCTTTTCTAAAGATATTCAACTATAATAATACCATACACTTTAGCCACTTTGCCTCATTTCATCTTATGTAAGGCTTTCACTTACCTATCTGCTTCCAAATGCAGATGCCTCTCCTGCAGCAATAAGGAAGCTGGCCACATCCACTGGCTGGGACTAAAGGTCCTAAGTAGTTGTGATGTTGTGCATGCATCTTTGTGCAACGAGTGCAGGGCAACTGAGTAGTAAATGCTCCATGTCTTCTTTATGGTACTTGCATCATGGGTATGAAAGATGAAAGGTCATGGGGTATGTTGAAATGATGTTTGTAGTATTGCAGTGATAGAAGTCCAGAGCTAAGCAGGAAAATGTAGTTTCTGGTGGGTGTATGACTAGTGGGTTTAAGTTTAAGACTGACTTGGAAGGTCAGTTGCTTAACACATGCTAAATTATTTCAGATGAGTTATTGCAGATGGTTTGTCAGTGTTATGTTTGTTTGGGGCTGGGGGATCTGTGAGTAGAGGTTACTGAAGTGTGAAGTAGAGGTATGCTTTTAATTTCTACTATGGGGTTGGTGGTTACTTTTAGGGCAGTTTAGGTGGGAGGGGTCTAGTAATGTTGCACAGAATTCAGTTTAGGTGGGAGAGGTCTAGTAATGTTGCACAGAATTGAGTGCCATGTATGTTAAAGTGGGACTGTATTGGGAAGGCCTTTGTGTCACTTTGAAGGCATTAAGTGTCTGTGGTTATTAAGCAGCCAATTACTGTTATTATAAACTCTTATTATACAACCATAGTGACATCATACACCCCTGCCACAGACCTACCTTCACCTGGAACCACTCACCCTCCTCTCTTCCCACTCACACGTCTTATTCTCTCAACAAAAAACACTGCCTCGAGCAAATTTTCCCCCCAACAACAAGTATTTATAAAAACTTCCACTGAACATCTCTACCAACCCTATCACGTGCTTCCTTTAGAATCGTAAACACCATATAGAAATCCTTATGAAGAAATACTGCCTTAGACAGGACTAAGGTGTAGTGCTCACCACATTATCTTGCTTGATGGTCAACACCATTGCTCTCAATCATTACCAAGCAGCTGCAGTTAGCAATCTTAGATTGATGTGGTACTTATTTGAACCAATTTTCAATTTCAAGTTTTAGCTTCAGGGTATCAGCACTAAACTCGGATAAGTTTTGCATCTACCCTAGTGTAATCCTGAAAACTTTCTCCTATTTCTTAGTAGGCTTCAGTGTCTTTTTGTTAACTTTCCATATATTGTATGATCAGTGTGTTTCTTTCTATACGCACGGTTTTTAGCTCTAAAATATTTCATAGCTTTTGGTCCTCTATTTGCTGCCAAGCACATATTAGTAAATAACATATTTCTTACTGCTCATTTGCCCTATACTCAAATGAACTATAGTCCTACCCAGTGGATGTGACCATCTTCCTGAGTGTTGTGGGAGTTCCAAAAAAATTAAATGGACTCCTGGGGTGGGAAGTTAGTATCTATTTTATTATCTATCTATTATACTTCATTACTGTTTCCTGTGTTAGCGAGGCTGCGCCAGGAAACAGACGAAGAAAGAGTCATTCACTCACATACACATATATATGCATACATGCACATATATGCACAATACATACATATACATACCAACACATACATATATACATACATATACATACGCATGCATATACACATATGCACGTGTACATGTTCATACTTACTCGCCTCCATCCATTCCTGACGCAACCCTGCCCCACAGGAAATAGCATTGTCACCTCCTGCGTCAGTGAGGTAGCACCAAGAAACAGACGAAAAGGCCACAGTCGCTCACATTCAGTCTCGCTGTCATGAGTAATGCACCGAAACCACAGCTCCCTACCCAAATCCAGGTCCCACAGACCTTTCCATGGTTTACCCCAGATGTTTCACATGCCCTGGTTTAGTCCACTGATAGCATGTGGACCCCGGTATATCACATCGTTCCATTTCACTCTATTCTGTGTATGCCTTTCACCTTCCTGCATGTTCAGGCCCCAGCCACTTAAAATCCCTTTCACTCCATCCTTCCACCTCCAATTTGGTCTCCTGCTTCTCCTTGCTCCCTCCAACTCTGAAATATAAGTCCTCTTTGTCAACCTTTCCTCACTCATTCGTTCCAGATGTCCAAACCATTTCAACACACCCTCTTCTAGTCTCTCAACCACACTCTTTTTATAACCACATATCTCTCTTACCCTTACATTACTTACTCGATCAAATCATCTCACACCAAAGATTTTCCTTAAACATTTCATTTCCAACACATCCACCCTCCTCCATACAACTCTATCTATAACCCATGCCTTGCAACCATACAATATTGTTGGAACAACTATTCCTTCAAACATACCAGTTTTTGCTCTCTGAGATATGTTCTCTCTTTCCACACATTCTTCATCGCTCCCAGAACCCTCATCCCCTCCCCCATCCTATTACTCACTTTCACTTCCATGGTTCCATTTGCTGCCAAGTCCACTCCCAGATATATAAAACACTTCACTTACCCCAATTTTTCCCATTCAAACTCACCCCCCAACTAACTTGTCCCTCAACCCTGCTGAACCTAATAATCTTGCTTTTATTCACATTTACTCTCAGCTTTCTCTTTTCATACACTTTTCCAAACTCAATCACTAGTTCTACAGTTTCTCATGAATCAGCTACCAGTGCTGTATCATCGGAAAACAACAACTGACTCACTTCCCAAGCCCTCTCTCCAAAACTCTTGCATTTACCTCTCTAACCACCCCATCCATAAACTTATAAACAACCATCTGGACATCACACACCCCTGCTGCAGACTGACCTTCATTGGGAACCATTCACTCTCCTTTTTTCCTACTCATACACATGCCTTACACCCTTGATAAAAACTTCTCACTGCTTTTAGCAGTTTACCTCCCATACCATATATTCTTAAGACCTTCCACAAAGCCTCTCTGTCAACCCTATCATATGCCTTCTC
>JAYMFT010291740.1:0-10357 GCA_038088735.1 Panulirus argus | reverse complement strand
AGGTTGCCCTGGGGGTTCTGTAGGTGGCCCTGGGGGTTCTATAGGTTGCCCTGGGGGTTCTATAGGTTGCCCTGGGGGTTCTGTAGGTGGCCCTGGGGGTTCTATAGGTTGCCCTGGGGGTTCTATAGGTTGCCCTGGGGTTCTATAGGTTGCCCTGGGGGTTCTGTAGGTTACCGTGGTAGCACTGTAGATTGCTGTGGGGGTCTGTTGGCTGCCTTGCCGTGGGAGTACCGTAGTTTGCTTTAGGGGGGTGCCGGAGGTTGCCGTGCGGGTGCTGTAAGTTGCCGTGGGGCACCGTTCATTGCCGTGGGGAGTAGTATAAATTGCCGTGGGGTTGCTGTGGGTAGCTGGTGTTGAAGCTGCCCTATAACTCTGTTTACTCTCCGCTCAGCTGGGAGGTAACGCAAGTTTCTTGATTCAGCTGTGTTCCTGTCTTCAAACGTGTGTGTGTGTGTGTGTATGTTTTCGTGTGTTTGTCTGTATGTTTATGCTTCATTTTGTTTTCTTTATCTGTGTTTGTATGCCTGTGTTTGCTTGTGCGCATGCCTGTGTTTTTGTGTTTGTATGTTTGTGTTTTCGATTATCATTGTTCCTGGTCTTTAAAATTCTATGATATTTAGTTTGTGTGTTTGTGCGTATGAGCGTATGTTGGCCTTTCTCTGCGTATTTGTGATTACGCCTTTGCGTACACGAGGAGGGAGTCTGGGTACGCACGACCCTGTCTCTTAGCACTTAGACGCCAAAAAGAGACAGCAGATATACGCCAGAGTCTATCGGTCCCAGCATGGAAACATGCGCATAGTCTATCAGTCCCCAGCACGTGAATATACGCCAGCGTCTATCGGTCCCTATTAAGTAGGTATACAACGTGTACAAGGGGTTAACCATTGTGAATTAACATATGCACATCTTCAGGCGTCCCACCCAACTCTCTCTCTCTCTCTCTGTTCACTGTTTGTTTGTTTGTTTGCTTTTTCGTCTCCATCGTCCCTCTCTCGCATGACAGTCTCTTGCTGTACAAATCTCGCATCACAGACAAAAGATTCTCACATTATCCGTTCCATTTGCTATGGTTCTGCCTCTTTCAAAGTACTCATTACGACAGAAATTATTCAGAACAACTGAAGAGGTATTCTCGCCTCGAATCTCCCTCCTCTCTTCTCTCTTCCAGCGTCGTCAAGTCCATGAGAGACTTCCCATCTGGTCTCTACTGCTCCACTTGACCTTCTTTAGCAGATCTATGCACCTTTTCAAATGATGTGCATTATATAGATCCAGTATATGCTGTAAATATATATATATATATTTATATATATATATATATAGATATATATATATATATATATATATATATATATTTTTTTTTTTTTTTTTCATACATATTCGCCTTTTCCCGCGATAGCGAGGTAGCGTTAAGAACAGAGGACTGAGCCTCTGAGGGAAAATCCTCACTTGGCCCCCTCTCTGTTCCTTTTTTGGAAAAGCAGAAACTGGAGGGGAGGATTTCCAGCACCCCGCTCCCATATATATATATATATATATATATATATATATATATATATTTTTTTTTTTTTTTTATATATATATTCGCCTTTTCCCACATTAGCGTGGTAGCGTTAAGAACAGAGTACTGAGCCGTAGAGGGAAAATCCTCACTTGGCCCCCTCTCTGTTCCTTTTTTGGAAAAGTGGAAACTGGAGGGGAGGATTTCCAGCCCCCCGCTCCCTCCCCTTTTAGTTGCCTTTTATGACACACAGGGAATACATTGGAAATATTCTTTCTCGTGTCCCCAGGGACATGTTTACCGAAACTTTATGCTCCACTCTCCATCCACTCTTAAACATGCATTTTCTCATTTGTAAAAGGCTTTCACACTATCCAATATATCCATATATCCTTAACACATCCCATAAAGCATTCCACTCAACTCTGTCTCATGCTTTCTGCAGACCCAAAAAAGCTCCATAAGCTTCTTACCTTTTGTTAAATACTTTTCCACCATCATCTTTACCACAAAAATCTAATACACACATCCCCTATCTTTCCTAAAACCCCCTTGCTCTTCACTTATTCTGCATCCAGTCTCTTCCATCACTCTGTCAATCTATATTCTAGCTTACATTTTTTCTGATATGCTTAACAGACTTATTCTTCTATAATTGCTACATATATCCTTAGCACCTTTTCCTTTCAATAAAGGAGCAATTAATAGCATTCACCCAATCCTCAGGCACAACCTTGTTTCCTTGCTAAATTGCGTATCAGATATATCCACTCTTATCACACTTTCTCCTCCATACTTCAGCATTTCAGCCATAATCCCATTCACCCCAGGTACTTTTCCTACCTTCAGCCTCATTATTGCCATATTTACCTTGCTTTTTGCTGTAGGTCCTTGCACTTGTATCCTCTTCCTTCCCTCTTCCATACCCATGCATGTAACAACTGCTGCTTCCCCTTCTCCCACATTCATCAGTTCTTCAAAATACTCTTTACATTTTCCTTTCACTTCCTCCATATGATTTGGCAATTCCCCTTCCTTACTTCTTGCATCAACATTTCCACTCCTTCATCCGCATATTTCCTTTTTCACTTCCTTCCTGTATAGTTTCTTATCTTAAAACTTTTCACTCATCTTTCTTTCAAAATCTTCATCTACTCTTCCTTTACTTTCCCCCATCAGCTTCTTAACATTCTTCATACATTATTATATTCTTCCTTTCTTAGCTGACCTTCCACTGGTATATTCCTGTTGAGCAATCTATCATATGCCTTTTCTTCTCTTCCACAGCATTGCTAATCTCTTCAGACTATGCATTGACCTTTTTATTGCTATATTTCATAATCTTGTATCCAACTACTAATTCTACAACCTTTAATATTATTTCTCAAAATATTTTAAACACCTCATTCACACATAACTGCATCCCTACATTTACTGCACTTCCATCTAAGCTTTCATTTACCTTCCCTTCAGACTCCTCCCTACAATTTTACTGGTTCTTCTTCTTGCTTACCAACACTTTTACCTTTCCATTCTTCCTTCCTTATGTTTTGGGTACTCAAATCATATCCAGATGAAAGTACCTATCAATATGAGAAAGCCACCATAGTATCCAAAGAAATCAGGACAAAATGCAACCATTGTGCTTAAGGATAATAGTTCTGAAGTCACAAAAATGTGATTATTGCATTCAAAATGTTTATTAACAATTATCTCCTGATAGATTTGTGGAAGAATTTTGGATTATTTCCTGATAAGCTTACATAATTCTTTTCAAAATTTCTCTGTTCCTCATTTCTTATCCTGTTTTACTCATTTCTTTATCTTTTATAACATACAAATGCTGGTTGGCTTGAGTGCCAGTGTGAAGTGTGGCAGTGGAGTACTTAGGTCTATAGCCATGTTGCATAGTTTAGATATTGATGACAGAAGTCATGTAGGGCAATAGGAGGGTTTTAAGATTGGCACATTGTTTACAGCTCCTAGATATTTGAAATTTTGCCATGTAACTAGTTTCTAAAGATTTATGTGAGATTTCCTATGCATTTGGGCTGAAATTTTTTTTTCTCTTATATAAAAGTTTGATATATTATCTGGGTCAGTTACTTGGGAGTTCATTAAGGTTTTTATTGCATTTTGAATATCAGTGAGTGTAAAGGTTAGTTGTATATCATTTCAGGGTGGATTGTGTGTAAGGTTTCCAAGACTGTCCCATTTTGGGATGGATTGAGTTTATGGCTAAATTTTTAGCAGTGTTTCATTAGTATATTAGTGTGTTCTTCAAGATAGGAATGTTGTTATATTGGGTTATAAGTGCTTCATATGAGATGCAGGAAATGTAGATTTCCATTTCTTGTTCACCGGAGATTGTAAATGTTGGTTATGTGGTTCATAATGTCAAGAAAGAGGTGTGCCAGTTTGTTGATTGTTTTTAATGGATTATTTAGGGATGATATTGTTTAGAGTTTGAATATGCTGAAGAGTCTCTGTTATTGGCAAATGGTTTTGTCTAAACATATCTCTTTGCTTTATGAGGTCTGCAACTTGTGGTGAGAAGTTTGGGTTTCTGGCTTTTTGCATAGTGTGAGGTGTGTATTGGTGGCAGATTTGAGTGCAAAATTGTAGAAGTTGGTATTTGAGTTTAGGAGAATGTGTGAAAAGGAGGAAACTGAGGGTGAATGAGAATAAAGATAAGGTTATTAGGTGAAAGTAATTGGTTGGAACAGTAGGTAGACACATTAGGTAGCAATAGTCAGTGGGAACATTATGCAGGAGCCTCTGAAAACACTGTTACAGTTTCTCCCCTGTCTTTGACCTGTTAAGGGTAAGGCACTAAAGGCTAAGATACACCACTGGAGTTCACCAGTTATGGAAACTTTTGCCATGGCCACCCCCTTGAGGGAGTTCCTCAAGGGAACAGGCATCAAAGATTTTTTTTTTCTGTACATATTCGCCTTTTCCCATGTTAGCGAGGTAGCATTATAAACAGAGGACTGAGCCTTGGAAGGAAAATCCTCACTTGGCCCCTTCTCTGTTCCTTTTTTTGAAAAGCAGAAACTGGAGGGGAGGATTTCCCACCCCCCGCTCCCTCCCCTTTTAGTCACCTTTTATGACATGCAGGGAATACTTGGGAAGTATTCTTTCTCCCCTGTCCCCAGGGATAAGGCATCAGAGATATGGATAGATAAATAGATCAAGACAGGTTAGTTGGGGTGTGAGTTCAAATGGAAAAAAATTGTAGAAGTGAAGTATTTTAGATATCTGGGATTGACCATGGCAGCAAATGGAACCATGGAAGTGTAAGTGAGTTGTAGCGTGGATGAGGGAGTGAAGGATCTGGAAGCATTGAAGATGGAGGGCAAATATGGGTATGTTTGAAGGTATAGTACACCCAGTGATGTTGTATGGATGCTATTCATAAGCTGTAGATGAAAATGTACACCAGAGTTTAGAAGTACTGGAAATGAAATGTTTGAGGACAATATGTGGTGTGAAGAGGGTTAATTAAGTAAGAAATAATAGGATAAGAGAGAAGTGTGGTAATAAGAAGAGTGTGTTTGAGAGAGCTGAAGAAAAGGGTGTGCTGAAATAGCTTGGACATGGGAGAGGATGAGTGAGGAGTGGTTGACAGACAGGATATATATGTCAGAAGTGAAGGGGTCAAGAAGGGGAAGACCAAGTTGGAGATGAAAGAATGAAGTGAAAAAGATATTGAGTGGTCAGGGCCTAAATGCGTAGGAGGGTGAAAGTTGTGCACATGATAGAGTGAATTGGAGCAATGTGGCATACAGAAGGCAGTATGCTGTCAATGGACTGAACTAGGGCATATGAAGCAGGTCTGTGGGGCTTGGTTGTGGATGGGGGCTCTGTTTTCAGTGTGTTACACATGACAGCTAGAGAATTGATGTAAGTGAATGCTTTTTTCTTCATTTCATCCTGGCACTACCTATTTAATGTGGGAAAAAGCAAACAAGTATAAAAGAAAGATTACATTATTAAAGAAAAAAATATAGACAGATCATGAAAAAAGTCAGAATTGTCACAACTACATGGGTTTATGGGAAGTTATTTAGACTTGTTCCCTAATTCTTAGTTGTTACAGGCATGAAATATTTACTATAAGAATTGTTCTTATGGGATGCATGAATTGGAAAACTTCACAAGTGAAAGGCAAGTAAGGATTCTAGCACAAAACCATACTTTTCGCAATCTTAAAGCTGACTTCTTGTCAGTTCAAGAATGTAGATATACAATAGGTCAAGTACCAGGATTAATTGAAGACTTAAGCATTATATCATAGTGCTACACCATGAGGGTTTTTGAAAGCTTTGATCTATGAAAATTATTTTTATGCAGGAAACTGGGGCAACAAAAAACGGAGCACTTTTTCACTGATGGCTAAGTGTTGCCATGATGTTGATTTAATTGCATATTGGATGGGAAACAAAAAATGTGTGAAGCTATCGTCCTTTGGCTCCTTACATCATTTTAGGTAAGTGAAAAAACTGTCTGAGACAAGTTCATTTTTACTATATAGGAATCAGAATATAATATTTCGGTGTCCAAATATATTGTGTATCATGTTACAAAATGGAATTTAATCAGTAGAGATTCCATAAAACAGAAACGAAAAAAAACCGAAGGGTGCTGGATCCCGTTGTCTGCAGTGCCCAGTAGAGGAAACATGTCCCTATTCAGCCAAGAAGATCTACCTGGATCCTGCACCCCTTGAGCCTCGCTGGCCTATGAGTGTTGTATGTGACATCGAAGATGCACCTGAGGGTTACCTGCAGAAATTGAAAAATGCTCTTGAAACTGGTAAAAATGGAATGTTTTGTTGTATGTGCACTGTATTTCAATAGATTTTTTCATGAAATTGGAATTCAACTATGTCTTTTTAACTAGAGGGTGTTTTGTTGACCTTGCACTGTACAGTATTGTCACAATATAATGCAGTTTGATACAACATTCTTGAAGTAGTGCAGGTACCAAAATTACTCCCATTATTTTCAATATAATACAAGCTCTTGTGAGATATGCAAGCCCATCTGACCACATATCACTGGATGCCAATGCTGGGCATGCCACTGCCTACCACATCAATTCCTTGCTGACATTCAGAGAGTATGGATGCATCGTTTGTCACACATATTTCTACAGTGCTACCTACTTGAACCAATCACCACTATAGTTAAGTTTCCAGCAAATACTGCTACAAGTAACTTGCTCAAGATACTGGCAAGGTTCTGCAGTTGGGGAGTGTATCTTTGGGGGCATATAGAAAGGGGTGGTACATCTGTATGTGGATATTCATTATGTTATAGTTGGTACCATAAAGTTTTGTGAATTGTGTTTCTAGGGTGCTGTTGTTGTTTGTGAGTTGTTTTATGACATTATTGGTGTTGGAGAAAGGAATGATTTCGTAGATGAGTGTCATGAGTCTTTGTGTCCTTGTTCTACATCATTTTTTACAGGTGTGTAGTTATGGAAAGGTGGGAGGTTGGTTCTTGGTGTAAGTCTGGTTTGTTGGAAGGCTGTGTGGATGTTGTGTTGGTTGAGTATTTCTGTGTTTGTTCCTGATGTAATGGGTATTGAGTTGCAAATGTTTAGTTTGTCATTGGGGTTCTGTGAAATAGAATTATTTTTTTGTGACAATTTTGATGTGCATTGTGATATTGTTTGTTGAGAGTTTGTGCTAAAGGTGATGGGGATTGTGGTGTGGTTTTGGGGGTTGCTGTCTGATTGGTTGCTACATTTTCAGAGTTCCGAGTAGTCTTTATTGGATGACAGTGATGTGCATTGATACCACTGAGTGCAAATGGTTGTCCATAATTAGGGATAATGTCACTAGTATGCATAAGTAGTCAGGAGATGATGACCAGGCTATCATCTTTCAGTAATGAGAAAATATGCATGAGTGTGTTATATGTATAGGTGTAACCCATGGTCTGACATGATGGACAGAAACAGCTCATGAAATGAGAGATGACGTAAGTGTCCATGTGGCCTGGATTTCTAATCACAAAAGATTGAAGGAAATCCCCCCAAAAGGAAAGAACAATGATATATTTCAAGAGGCCAAGAAACCTTTTCAATAAAAAAGAACTGAGTTTTCAAGAAATTTGTTTTCTAGTTCGTCGAAATTGAGTTTCTTCTGTTGTTGGTTCATCCTTTCCATATTCTCGAAATTCTTCAGCAGAGTTTTTGGTATGGCTTTGGCCATTGACTTTCAGATGGATTAGTTAACAAAGTGAAATGTTTGAGAAGGATGCAGGATGTACAGTGCATTCCTGCTGTAGATACAGGAAAATTTAGCTTAGTAGAGGGAAAAGAATAAGGTTAAAAATGTTAGTATTTAAGTAGTGGTAATAAAAGTTTATCTTCCTGAGAATTAATGAGAAGCTAACTGTACCAACATGATACAGAAACGTGTGGACAGAGATATGAATGTGGATAAGGTCAAAATTTATGGATTTAGGACCTTTTTGACTATCATGACAACAAGGTTGGGCAGAATGTTAGATGTAATTTTCATAGTAGTTATTGTAATCGTTTGACTGAGTTCTTTATTAATATTGTTTTTTATATTTCAGGTCCCTATGGAAAATGTGTTTATGACACTGACAATGACGTCTGTGACAACCAGGTAATTTCTTATTTGATGCATCTTGTTGCTTGTGAAAGAGAAAAGAGAAGTGTATTGTAACTGTCTATGGGGAAGGAGTACAGGTTATCATAATATGTACAATAGAAAACAGAAAGTGAATAGGAAGTGCAGGAACTGAAAAAGAGAGGATATGAGATGGAATGTGAGAGAATATTAACAAACTTCAGAAGAATAAGGTGAATTTTGTGAAAAGAAGAGTACAAATTGGGTCATCAGTTAGGGAGCAGATGGAGAAGTGGTAACAAGCAAAGAGGAGATGAACTAATTATTTTGAAGAACAGTTGAATGCATTAAATGATAGGTTGGTGGTTGTGGCATGTTTGGGACAAGGAATGGTATGTAGGGTGAGAGAGACATGGCAAATGGCCTAGTGAAGAGAGAGGAGGTGGTGTAAGCCTTGCATAAGATGAATTATACAAAAGCAGTTGCAGTGGATGGGATTGCAGTTGAATTTCTCAAAAAAGGGATAACATTGTTGATGATTAGTTAGTCAGGATTTGCAGTGTATGTATAGCCCAAGGTCAGCTGTCTGTAGACTGGCAAAATGACTGTTTGGTGCTAATATATAAAGATGGAAGGGGGGGAAGAAGGTGAATACTTGAATTAAGAGAGACTGAGAAGGAGGATATACATGTCAGAAGTGGAGGGAGCAGAGGCAAAGGGATGATTGAGAAGGAGATGTAGGATTGAGTGAAAGAAGCTTTGAGTTACTAAAGCCTGAACATGAACAAGAGTTAGAGGCTTGCATGGAATAAAGAGAAGTGGAGTGATGTATTATAAAAGGCGTGAGGTACTGTCAGTGGGCTGAACCAGGGTTTATGAAGTGGGTGAGGGAAACATCAGAATGGTCTGTGGTGCTTGGCTGTAGGGCTCTGGTTTCAGTGCTTTAGACATGACAGCTAAATAGTGGAGCAATTCTTCGTCTGTTCCTGGAACTACCTCATTAACACAGGAAATGGCAAATACAAGAAAAAGTTTATTGTATATTCTCATGCCAAATTAATATTTGCTGTGGTGTCCTATATGCTTATTTCCAGTTTCTACTTGGTACAGATCCTGGTTTAGAGTATTTTTCATGTATTGACTGTTTTCCACATTAGAGAGATAGTTCCAGAAAAAAAAAAATGCCTCATTTGCTCTCACTATTTAGCTGTCAGAGCCTTCTATCCACAGCAAAGTTCACAGACCTTTACATGGCTTCCCCTTTGCCCAGATTTACCCCAGTGAGAGCACATCACCCTCCTGTATATTTATCTATCTATCATGTGCATGCCTCACACCTTCCTGCATGCTCAGGACTAAAATACTCAAAGCTACTTTCATTCCATCCTTCCATCTCCTTCTTCGTCATTCCCTTCCTCTTACTCTTTCTTCTTCTGGCACATATATCCTCTTACTCAGTCTTAGGACTTTTTTCCATTATTATTACATGTAACTCTCGTTCAGCCCTTGGGGACAGGTAGGAGGTAATATTCAATCAGTAGCTTGATCTTTACATCATGTTGAGCCTGTTAACCAAGCTGAGTCTCACTGACTTGGAATCTTCCACCCTTACACTTTTGGAAAAAGGTACAAAAGGAAAGTAGATATTAAGTGTTTTTCAGAGCTAGTAGAAGCTGTTATCAATAAGAGAATAATATCAGTTGGCCTAAAAGAAAAAACAAGTTATGCTCACAGCCAAGTGTTCCCAGATTGTAGTGTGTAAGGGAAACAGATTTTGGTAAACTATTTTTTTAAATGAAACATGTTCTTATATGCAGATGTTATAGAGATATCTGGTACATAAAGAAGAATTGGTAGAACATAAAGTCATTGTATTGCACCCATGGATAGAAATATCATTAAAACGAATTCACAAAATGAATTCACATTTTGTGAGTAAGTAAAACTGATTATTTATTCAGCAGCTGCATTTTGTCACCCATTTCCCATTACACAGCTCATTGCTTTGAGAATAATTTTCAACTATATAGTAATGACATGCTTCTTTGCATTCGTCTTTAGTTACTGCATTTTTTTTTTTATGTTAGCTGAGATGGTACGGACAGCTAAGGCCCTAATTAAGGCCATCCCATTAACGCTACATATATATATATATATATATATATGTCCCTGGGGATAGGGGAGAAAGAATACTTCCCACGTATTCCCTGCGTGTTGTAAAAGGCGACTAAAAGGGGAGGGAG
>JAYMFT010291729.1:0-10357 GCA_038088735.1 Panulirus argus | reverse complement strand
TATATATATATATATATATATTTGTGTGTGTGTGTGTGTAAGAATGTGTAAATCACTATACGTTTTAAGAGTAGATAACTTACAAAGTTCAGAACACACAGTAATGTTCTTCATACTATCCTAACAGAATCATTTGTTTCAGTTTTAATTCGAATTTCCTTTCATATCGGGAAAATTAGTGAAATGTGAAATAGATTGATCATTTTATTTCAGCATCGATCAGCATTCAGATCTAGGAGCATCTCACACACATACACTCATGTATGTAGGAGACGAAGATGGGGTTTATATATATATATATATATATATAATAGCAACTCGTGTTTTGGGATATTCAAGTTGGTGATATTTACGTCTCGTTTGGCATTGGTTGCTGCTTCTGTCTCCAGAGGGCCCAATGCAGGAGCTGCCAAGGACGTGAAGCATCCAACCAGTCATAGAAAATGGGTACCGAGACCCCGATGTACGTTTTCTTTAAATGTTGATTCCGTGTTTGTCTCGAAGCGTTGATTAAGCCGTTCTTTTAGCCAGTCGGGAATTCGGGCGGTACGTGTCGGTGTTGAGAACGGCGGGAGTCTATCCCTGGCGCCGGGTCTGGAAGGTTTGCTGTCGAACATTAACCTGTTGCTGGAAGGGCTGTTGAGACTGGAAGGTCTGTTGCTCGAAGGTCTGTTGAGGCTCGAATGTCTGCTGCTGGAAGCCATCCCGTTGGAAACCTTGCTGCTGGAAGGCGTCCTGCTGGAATCCTTGCTGCTGAAAGGCGTCCTGCTGGAAGCTCTCCTGCTGGAAACCTTGCTGCTGGAAGTTCTGCCTTTGGAAGGTACCTCGCTGTTCCTCATCCCTCTGTCTGGTAGGGAAAAAAAAAAAGATTCAAAGGATCGTAATGTTTTACGTCATCCCACATCCTTATTCAGGCTTAGGGTTAACATTTCAATTATTCTCTCAGAGGGTAGACGTAACCAAGTCAAGTTTAATGTTTCTAAAACCACTTTCTACCTCCTGATAAATAACTATTCTAGTCAGTTTAGTGAGGTCAGACAAGGGGATAATGAGAAGTCATCATCCTCTTTTGTTTACCTGGCGAAGGCATCTTCGGCGGCGGCGATCTGCTGAAGGGAGTGAGCCGGCATGGGTGGAGCTGTGGGTAGGTATGGGCTCTCAGCACGGTAGCCGTTCTCATCGGCGAAGTAACGGACCTCCACTAGGTTGCCGTCTGGGGCCGTGTACCTGCCGGGATCAGCCATACACTCATGAAGCCAAGAGATGCTCAGTCCATTCCGGACAACGTGAATGTGTGTTGTGTATCCGGAAAATGTGTACAATACTGCTCAAGTTCTATTAAGGGGGTGTATGTGTGTGTTTTGGAGTACATCTTCATAAGTAAGGGGGTTTGTTTGTAAGCTAAGAGTGTTTGTACATGCATGTAGGATCGTGAGCGTGTTTTGAAAAAGATCCGTTAAATATATGCGTTTCATAATTCAGGAGTACCTCAGATCCACTGAGAAAATACTGTTTGTACTATTGACGGTGATACAAAAGTCATGTGAATGTAATATTCCCATGCTGACGCCTTATTTCTTTGTTATACTTAGGTATAACCAAATAGATTTTGATTCTGCAAGTGTTTGGACTTTACCATCCTGTGAATTTATTCATATTACTGGCATCTATAGTCAGTGTGAGGTAGAGGGAGAGAAGGGACTCACGAGTAAGAACCCTGGACTTCGAAGGTGTCCTCACTGGTGGGTCTTGCAGACTCTTCGCGCCTTGTTCCGTCGCCACTCTCATACCTGACGAAGAAATGCACTTAACTCATCATACCTGAAGGTCCGAGACAGTGATATTTTTTCCCTTTTTAGCAGTGTTGATCTTGGGTCTTTTTGAATGTCAGGGAGGAAAATATTAGCTTTGTGCTCTCAAGGATTTTAGTTTAAAGTTGTTAGAAGATGCTGAATTAAGATGCCCTGATGAATTTACGGCTAGATGTGTCAAACTAGAAGTTGGCCACCTAAGTTAGGTACCAGGCTAGAGCCTGGCCACCTGGTTTAGGTGCCAGACTAGAGCCTAACCATCTGGAAAGATGTCAGGTCAAAGGCCTGACTACCTGGGTTTGGGTTACCTGAAGCTGTAGGCACCAGAGGCGTCGGGGCCCTCACGTTCGTCAGCCACAATAGGAACGACTGGTTGCAGAGGTGGGCTGACAAAGCCCGTGGAGATCCGGTCTTGGTTGATTCTATTCTGGTTGACTTGAACCTGGACGAACCTGTCTTGATTGAGCTGGTCCTGGTTCAACTGGACCTGGTTGACTTGAACACGGTTGAAACGGTTGTCGTTGAACCTTTCCTGGTTGAACCGATCCTGGTTGAACTGATCCTGGTTGAACCGTTCCTGGTTGAACCGGTCCTGGTTGAACCGATCCTGGTTGAAGCGAACGCGGTTCAACTGACCCACTGCCAAGCCAGCCACCGCCAACAACACTACCTGAGGAAGGAGCCGAAAATGTTGAGCCATCTTGGTGTCGTGCGATAAGCGAGGATGTGTTCCCAGAGGTTGCATAAGACAAAGAGATTGTTAACAGTAATACAAAAGAGACCAAGAATGAATATCCTTTTTTTTCTCTGATATTTCAAGTCTGGCCAGACCGTGAGGTCGAAAGATATTCAGTTCGTAAAATTCTTACTTATACAACACAGTAAATTGAAAGAGGTTGCATGACATATGAGTGAGATTCTGTTATATGAAAATGGGGCTGGATGTGTTGAAGACAGACGTTTCTATCTGTTCCAGCTGTCTTGGTTGGGTTGCTTTTGTTGATTTTCTTGAGTTTAATACGACGGAAAGTGTCTATTCTCTATTTATGTCTGAGAAATATGTTTTCTTTCTCATTTGGAGTCGTGTTATAAGTTTGCTTAAGTATTAAAGCTTCGTGTTTATGCAGTGTGTTGGCTTCATTCTGTGTTTGTGTGTTGGGGCCGAGTCAGACAGCGTGTACGATAGGGTCGATCTTGAAGGGGGAGAATATTGACGTCAAATGCACACTTGATTAGGGCCACCAGTTGGCCAGGAAATTTATGCACCTGTCTTCGCTTCGCAGCTACGCAGTAGTAGCGTTATACATGTGGTGATGCCAACGTTAGCTTTGGTGGCGTTAGAAGCTCATGGCTGCGAGTGATTAGTAGCGTTTAGCTGTGACTGGGGTGGTAAGAAGCAACAAGTGTCGTAGAGCGGATATGTCGTAAGACTGAACCATAAACAGACGTAAAGTCAGAGAGAGAATTGCGTTGCGTCTCAAAAAAGAAAAGAGAATAGCCATGAAATGCCCAACCTGGGCTCTGCCCACCACCACCACCACCACTAGTACCACTACAGTACTTTCTCGCGCGCTCGTAAAAACTAGTTTGGTAAGAGAAGACACAGTGGTTGTGGGCGGGCCAGGGGTGCTGCGCCGCACATCAATCTCCCGGCCCTCCACGGACCAGCCCGGGTCGCTTTGTTTACCGCTGGCCCGACGAAAAAGATACTATAGTTTGATTTTTTCACTTCTTTTCCATATCTAATTCAGCGACTCGATCAGTAAGCAGATATGAGATTCAAGACATCTTTTGGACTAGCGTAATGTTGACGCACGGTTGATAGGTGCACTGTACGTGACAGGCGTATACGTGAGTGGATAGCGTACTGTAGGTGATTGGTGTAACCTTTGTGTAGAGGAGTGTTATTTGGGGGTCTCTATAGAAGGTGATAATGTTCTGTGTCTGTCTGTCTGTCTGTATAGTAGTGACTCCGAGCGGTTTTGAAATATTTCTTTTTAACCCCATGAGCACTGAGGTACAATCCTTAAGTACGACGATACAACCCCTGAAGTCAAATGGGGTCAGGCCAGATCAAAAGACCAGACCCATCGTTTTGTTAAGGATTGTGCCGTACCGTGCTCAAGGTAGGGTGTTGCAGTGTTTAAGAATGTTATCGAGGATTGTACTGTCGTTTTCAAGGGGTCACGCCGTCGTGCTCAAGGATCGTGCCGTCGTGCCCAGTAGGTTAAAACCTAATGTGAGGGTTCGTTTAGAAATATGTTTTTAAACATTTTTCCAGTCTCTGTCGACTCTACCTGCCATTTTCTGTTTTATGGAATGGATGAGGTTCGCCATTTTCCGTTCCATGGAATGGATAACGGGCATACGACCCGTCACAGGTATCAGCAAAAGGTTTAACTTTTTTCCTTTATTGAGATTTTTATTTTATTCTCGCTACACACGGAGAGACGACATGGCAGACTGCATATGATCCTTTTTTTGATTGTGAATGTAATTATTTGGCAGTGAAAGTCACGGAAGGAATCAACATATCCTGAGACCACAAAAGGAGGCCATTGGCAATTACATTCGCCTTTGGCAATTACCTTCGCTATTGGTAATTACCTAAGCCATTAATGATTACCTTCGCCATTGATAATTACCTTCGCCATCTATAATTACCTTCACAGTCAAGATGTACTGTCGCTTCTTGATACTGTCTTCCTCCCTATACTTTGACTCGCCGTTACGTCTCTGGGTTACATTTAGGTTCCTTTACGTCAGTATTCCCACGCACCTTACAGCCCTTGTAGACAACATCTTTGTAAGAGAAAAAAGCGAGTGGAGTTTTGATTAAATTGAATTCTACTCCGTTCAAGAACCAGCACAATATTGCTAAAAGCTATCATTTTTGTGGATATCTTTTTTTTAAGATCATCTCTGTCAGCTAGTGTGACCCCGTGGGTGAGATGGATGTACTGGAAAGGGACTAGTAGGCTATTCCAGTGTGGGATGGTGAGGTTGGGGTGCTTTTTGAGAAGAACCGAAAGAGACCAACGTGGTGAGAAACAGCTTTAGCTAATCCTTTCTTTAATGGGCTTTAAATAAGACTCTAGAAACAGCTTTAGCTAACCCTTTCTTTAATGGGCTTTAAATAAGACTCTAGCGGACCTCATGTTGGACTCATACTTTTGAGCTCATTGGGCAGAACGACCCCTTGAGCGCGTTGGTGCTTGAGAACAGTTCGGTACGAAACTTGGGTATGGTAGGCCTCTGGCCTGGGAAGTGGCCCTTAAGTAAGGGTTAGGTCAAAGGCTAGGCCATCGTACCCGAGGATTTTACCGTCGTGCTCGAGGGTCGTACTCAAAGGGCCTTACCGTCGCGCTCAAGGATTTAATTAAGGAACAGAGTTGAAACTCACAATGCACACTGCATTAGGTACCTCAGATGAGGCTTCCTTTGAGAGACTTAAAACAAGTAGGGCCTTAACCAGATATCTGTAATGAGGGATCTTAGGTGGGTCTGCACGTGAGAACCAGTGAGTTTCACTTTACATCAGATTTCTCAGGTCTGCGTAAGAAATACATTGAAAAGTAATGCCAGTCAGACGTATATACATAGAGCTGTATGTAAATAATTTTCTACATGAAGACCGTCAGGGCAAGGCTGTCTAGAGGGCCTTAGGGAATATAGTTTGGAGGGTTCACTAAATCGAACAATATAGGAGTATATGATAAGGGCTTTCAAGAGGGACTATCTGTTGTGCACCTTTACAGTCATGATCGAGAAACCTAAGAGGTGAGTTTCCCTGAGGAACTCTGCGTCAGGCTTTAACTGAGGAATATCACGTACATTGTACATAAGGGGCTTATATTCAAGCAAGTCCTCTGATGAGTAATTGTAGAGTGGACTCTTCTCGAAGAACCTCAGTCAGGACAGTACATGAGTGATGTCAGGCAAGTACTCTGCCATGATGGTGATTAGATCTACCAACTCCAGGAATCGTGGAAGTGGGATTAAAGACTCTTCAAAGCCAGGGTCGGTGTAGCTCCCTGTAGGGCAGACACTTAGAGCCCCGACGTTGAGAGACTAGTATTAATATATACGACACAATCTGATCGTTGGGTCGGATTCTGAGGGCATTCTGATGCCATGCTTCGATGATCTCACTCACCTTGTGAGTGCTGTGTTGAAATACATTTCGGTTTACAGAGGCTACAGTATACAATACCAGCCAGTTTACCAAAGGGTATACACCGTAGTATGTACTGAGAACAGTATACTGGGTCACAGTGATCGTGATGAGCACATCTCTCTGGACTTAAGCGGCTCGAGCTTCGACTTCGCAAGAGTCAGTGTTCCAGGAGGAGGAACACCCGTGTCAAACTTGGGGAGAGTGTCTGCGAAGGGAGCGGAACAGGTCGCCTCCTTCTGGCACACAGGTGTTCCTAAAGTTCCCCGACGAGAATGAGTATACCATAGACCCACACAGACCCGCCTGGAAGACCCACACAGACCTACCGAGAAGACCCACACAGACCTCTCTGGTAGACCTAAACAGACCCGCCTCAAAGACCCACACAATCCTTCCTGGAAGACCCACACAGACCTGTTAGAAGACCCACACAAACCTTCCTGGAAGATCCAAAAAGACCCGCCTGGAAGACCCAGACAGACTGAAAGCCACTCACCATCTTAAGAACAGCCATCTTCAGGACTACTACTCTGGAGCTGCTGGGACGTCTAGAGGATGAGAGGGAGATCCCAAGTATGATGATCCAGAGGGTTTCTCCCTGTGCTTATATCCTGCTGGTCCCCTTCACTCTTACCCCCTCCTGCCTCCCCACGTCTAGAATCTCACGCCTTCCTCCCTCCCTCCCTCCCTACCCCATTTCCATACCTTCCCTCCTCCTCCCCCCCCCCTCTCTCTCCTCCATCACCCCCTCCCTTCCTGGGATCATGGTCATCCCAGCGGCGCCTCTTCCGTCCGCTCCCCCAAGCTCTTCCAAACTACCACTTTTTTCTTCCTACTGGTTCCTTCCCCACCATTTTTGCCGTCCCTCCACCACCCCCACCACGCGACCGCCACCGCCACCAATATCCGTATCGTCCCCCCTTCACAAACTTATTCACCTCGACCTGTAACCATTCCCCTTTGTTCTCCTCTGCTTGTACAAGGGGGAAGGCAGCAGATAACAGTTAAGAACCAATGATCCACAGTACAAGGGAGAGCCAGATAACAGAAATATCTGATGGTCTGTGACGACGTTATCTACTGGGGAATTGTAATGGTAACGTAAATTCGTAATCTATAAAGATGGAGACGGGATAGTAAAGCAAGACAGACAGAGATAGAGAGAGAGAGAGAGAGAGAGAGAGAGAGGGGAATAGAAAAAGAGAGAAATATCACAAAACTAAGAGATTATTAACCATATGACAATATACTTTTTCTTCCATTTCATGAGTGCTTGTGCAAAAACAAACTTACCAATCTGTTGTAGTTTGCACAGTCATTACTCGTGTGTTGGCGGGAAAACATATGACAGAATAAAGTGAGATATTTTGTTTGATAATTCCTTTGCCAAGGCCCCTTTTGGCACGCCAGTCATGGCATGCCACCACCTACAGCTTTGAGTACCTGATAAAAGAATATACTCGCTCCAAATAATTCCCACGAGACATGTCTGGGTATGCGAGTGTGTCTTTACTTATCATAAACACGACAGGTTTGGGGTCTGTCAGTGGTGGTCCTTTACCACACACACACACACACGCACACATACACACTACCTCACTCCGTTCTAAGTCAAAGGACTTGGCAGGGTTCGAATCCCTTATAACTGAAGGGTTGGAAGCCCCTCGTGGGGGGCTGACTTATATGAGGGTAGTTATTTCTTCCCGTACTCCAAGGCGGGGTCTTGCGGTGGACGGGTCAAGCAACTGGTATAGTTACACCCGAAGGCCAACAAGAGAGGGGAGGATGCGTCGTATCTTTGGCCATCAGTGAACTCCAAGAGTCAATTCTTCTTTCTGTTCATCTGGGACTGACATAAACCATACATTAAGTTTTCTATTAAATGTTTCTTCAGTCGTTCCGTACATGTTTCTCATTCCTGCTGGTAGTGTACACTGGTGAGAGAGTCTCTCTCTCTCTCTACGTCTTTCTGTGCTGGTCTCTCTTATATCTCGCACCTGACATCTCTCCCGTATATTGCCAGGGCATTACTGCAGACTTAATAATACCGTTTCTTCCGGCGAGAGAGGCTTTTAAGACCAGGACATTATTTCTCGATTCCTTCAATTTGCAGCCAGGAGTAGATTATCATATATATCTCTCTCTCCCATTTTTTTTTTTCCTAAGGCTGTAGAATTAGAATTCTCCGAGCCTCTCCTGGTGGGAATTCAGATGTACCATTCCGTCGACCTTATTCGTGGAATGTCTGAGAGGAATTCTTTCTTTCTTCCCCGCCCCCCCACCCCACTTGTCTACGTCTGTCTGTTTGAGTTTGTGGCCATCATGACCCAGAAGTATCTAATTTTCTTTGACCACTCTCATCAACAGCTATTTTTCTTTCTTTTTCTTTTCTCTCATCCTCAACGTTCTCATTATCATACTACTCATCACCTGGCTTGAATAGGACACTAACTCAAGATCAGTGTTCTTCAACTCAACGTGATGACCAATGTGTGTGTTTTATGTGTGCTTCAGTTTTTCTGTGTCCGTTCTCGTTGTGACTTTGCAAGTGGGTCACCTACATGTTGCTGTGTTAAACTGCCCCATAAATCATTTTCCTCCCACTTTATTTACGCCAAACGTCCATCATGGGGTCTCTTCTGCCAATCAAATATTTCAAGCATTTTTGCATTTTCTTTTTCTCTCTGCCATTTTCTGATCTCATCACTTCACCCGGTCTTTTGTTACATTGCAGAACATCTGACAACACTCTCTCACACTTCTCTGTAAGTGTCTGTCACGTTGACAGTTTGCTGGGAGGTTTTTCTTTTCCTCTCTGAATTATCTGTACACCTTTTGACTTTTTACCACAGAGTTTTTGTGAGTTTCTGATATCTTCCTCTGTCAGAAACAGCCTCGAAGGGACCCAATAGGGCACTGATCTCTGATTTCCTCTATACCGTAATGACAAACAGTACTGAAGCTAATATAATTCCTTGTGGTACTCCCGAGAGAATACTCTCTTCTTCAGGCACGGTGCAATTTATTCCCACTTTGAAACTTCTGTCAAAAATGATCTGATCCATTTTCCAGGTTAATCCACTAATATTTCTTCTCTTCAGTTTCTTCATTATGAAAATGTAGTTTGTTGAATACACTGTCTCCTTGTACTACAGTTTCATAAATGTTACTGTAGTGGACTAAGGACCGAAACTGTTTATGGACCTTTGCCAGGCACAGATGCAAGCTGGCCTTTGCTTACACTAAACTGTTGTTGATCAGGTGTTCCAGTACACGTTTTAATCTTAAACTCACTCTCACGAACTGGTCTATACTGCTCTAGAAGCAGTTGACATCTTCCACTGTATACTACTGATAATTTCAGTGTGTGAGTGAGTGTGTGTGTGTGTGAGTGTGTGTGTGAGTGTGTGCGTGTGTGTGTGTGTGTACTGGCACTGGGTTTGTTACTGTCATCGAAGTAATTTCTGAGGATAAGACCTGGATTTGCAAGAAGTTCCTGGAGGGTAAGTACTCCTCCAAGCTGTAGTTAATCTCATTAATTACGTGGCCTTTCTCGTCCGCCAAGGCTACTCTCATCACAGTGATTACCTATTCTAATCATCCGCAGTTCCTCTGTTTTTTTTTTTTCCCCGTATTAAGCATCAGCTTCTAACGATCAATGATCAACTTGCACATTTCTCTTGACGTCTCTCATACTACTTCTTCTTTAAGTGGTCTGATCTCAGACGTTGTTCTGTTCTTAGTTTGCATCATACGTGGGAACAGAAGCTTTGGAATTTGACCCACGCTTTGCTATCCTTCCTTTCTCCTCATTACGTTCTCAGTTTTCTTCAACGGGATTCCATAATTTCGCTCTTATTCTCTCTTCATTTAACTTTTCCTTCAACTCTTCTACATTTTGCATAGCTTTATTTTTTTCTCCCTCCTCTACTCTCTGCTCCGGCTTTACCCATTCAATATCTTGGTATTTTTCGCTTTAAATATCATCCCTTACATTTTTTTTTAGGTGTTATAATCCTTTAAATATCAATCACATTCTCTTGCAAACCAGTGCTGTGTTAACGATTGCGTTAATTGTTATTTTTAGGGTTTGATGACAATTGCTATTGGCTATTAGATTACCAATCTCATTCCGCATTACGGTATCAAAATAGCCGTTTAATTTGTTCCGTTCGCTAGCTTCCTCCGTTATAGATAGATAGATAGATAGATAGATAGATAGATAGATAGATAGACAGACAAATAGATAGACAGACAAACAGACAGACAGACAGACAGACAGACAGACAGACAGACTGACAGATAGATAGAGATAGATAGATAGATAAATAGATAGATAAATAGATGGATTGACTGATATATATATATA
>JAYMFT010291707.1:0-10357 GCA_038088735.1 Panulirus argus | reverse complement strand
ATATACACACTCTATACTCTTATCCAGTTCTTCGACCAGCCTCGAGGGAAGATTGAACAACTGAGTTTATCGCGGGCCGATTGCCTCAGCCAAGATTCGAACTCATGCGGGCTGGACCCCGAGCATGTGTTATGGTCGGTAACGGTAACCGTTCCATCTGGTTTGGTCTTCCCTGCTGGGTCTTGATTTAGACTCCTGCTCCTGTCCACTGACCACTACTGCTACGGTCGTACTGGAGTATAATTCTGCCCAATGTTTGATACAACTTTCCTCTGTACTGTTGGTGGGCCTGACCTACTTGGATGCCCCTCCACGTCCCCAGTGCTCTGTCTTGAGTGTGTGTGTGTGTGTGTGTGTGTGTGTGTGTGTGTGAGTGTGTGTGTGTGTGTGTGTGATTATGATTTGTGTGCTTCGGGGAGAGAGTTTTACACTCGTGTTTCCCTTTCTTTTAACCTTGTCCATATGTATCTTGTCTTTACTTCTATGTGTGTAAAGACACACATACAGAAACTCAAGCAGGTGAGAGAGAGAGGGAGAGATAAAGTCACTTACTGAACAAAGAAAGAGAACGTTGCCTCTTCCTGTTTGTTAAACTCATTAGAAATTTTTATCTTTAAGGGAAACGTTTTGAGGATCTTCCTTAGATGTTTGCCACCAGCGTTTGGCTGTGACTGAATCAACAACGACGTGTGACGTACCTCTCGTATGACCCCTCGTGACCTAAGGCGTAGAGATCCTTTAATCCTGCCACACTCTCTGCTCACCAGAGACGTGGGGTAATCCTTCGACAGTCACTTGTCCCCAGAGACATGGGGTAATAATCTAGTTGTTTTTGGTGACATCATGAACGGAAAACTGTGTTGATATGAAATGCTTAAGGACAATATGTGGTGTGAGATGGTTTGATCGAGTAAGTAATGTAAGGGTACGAATGATGTGTGGTAATAAGAAGAGTGTGGTTGAGAAAGCAGAAGAGGGTGTGTTGAAATGGTTTGGACGTATGGAACAAATGAGTGAGGAAAGGTTGACATAGAGGATGTATGTGTCAGAGGTGGAGGGAACAAGGAGAAGCGGGAGACCGAATTGTAGATGGAAGGATGGAGTGAAGAGGATTCTGGGTGATCGGTGCTAAATATGCAGGAGGGTGATAGGCGTGCACGGAGTAGAGTGAATTCGAAAGGTGTGGTATACTGGGGTCAACATACCGTCAATGGACTGGATCAGAATATGTGGTAAAGTGGCTAGGGGAAACTAAGGTCTGGTCTGTGGGGCCAGAATGTGGCTAGGGAGCTGTGGTTTTGGGGTGTTACACATGACAGCTAGAGAATGGATGTGAGTGATTGAGGACTTTTCTTCGTCTGTTCCTGGCGCTACTTCGCTGACACGGACATCATCGTTATTGTGCGTGTGTGTGTGTGTGTGTGTGTGTGTGTGTGTGTGTGTGTGTGTGTGTGTGTGTTTAACTGGAAATTATATCTGTGGATAAGCTAAGGTGCAGGTAACTGGGGCTGTTCAGTAGCTCATATCTCTAACTTCCCCGATAGCCTAAGAGTCCCCTCACCACGGACGCAGCCTCCGAACCCTCAACCAAGGACACTCTTTGTCCTTAGTGAGACCCACTTTGTTAGAGGGGAGGAAGAGGGTGGGTGGCATGGCGGGCACGACCAAGCCCACCTCGTGTGCCAGGGCTTGGCAGCTGCTGCGGGTTGAGGCAGTATGGGGCTGGGAGCGGCCAGGAGATGGGGTTTTCCCGCGGTTCAGAGCACGTGGTGAGGGTGCGCTGCCAGCCAGCCAGGCGGGCGGGAGGGAGGGAGGGAGGCAGCAGCACCTGGTGCCCTCCACACCACGCTGCTGCTGCTGCTGGTGGCGTCGTTGCTGGTGGCAGTGGCAGGTCAGTGGTGCCGCGCCGCTCACCTCTGTTCCGATAGCTGTTTCCACCTTAACCTCCGTCCCTACAACAGGAAGGCACGACCCCGCAGGGTATGCTGGCCTGACCTGACCAGCATACTCGGGGGACGTACCGTCGTGCTCGTCATATCGTTATGCTCAAGGAGTTACTTATTTTCTTTCTCGAATTTACTCCATAGAGATAATTAATTATTTTTGAGCCTATAGTTTTCTTTGTTCAAGATATCAATATATCTTAGGTATTTGTATTTTCCCGATGCCATTGCGCCCGAACGCCATTAATAATAAGTAAAGTAATGTACACAAAACAATTAAACAGTCTATCATCTGACGGCTAAAGATACGCAGCAAGGTGCGCAAACTGACAGCCGCATAAAACAGTTCAGGATAATATAGCTCGTTAGATGGGAAGAGATGCGCCATCTCAAGAAATAACACAAGGAAATTGGCCTGTCGGCGATGCTCTTTTACAAGTTAGAGATACGATTAATAATGCCGTTAGATTAACCGAACGCAAGCATAATGACTTTAAACTTTAGAAATAATCGAAACAAAATTGTCACTTGATTCTTACATCTGCGATGCAACTTAAAAATAGCACTTGTAATGGGGGCGCCAAACCGTGCTATGGGTGGGGTGCCTTTACTCTTGGGACTAAAATTCTTGAAACTGAACTGAAACTGTCTTGCAGTGGAAGGCCGGGGAGGCTTTCTTACAGGAAATCACGACGGTCCACCCACGCCAACCCATCCCCACGCTTCTACTTAAACATGAACTGGTAAACTGTATGACAAATCTGTACTCGTAAGGACTGTGGCCTGAACTGTCGCTGTAGTCCAACATATTGTAACGCAGGGAAAAACAGCGTGACCTGAGGCAACAACATCAAAGGTTTTCCCCCCGTCATATCCATGGGTGTCCCCAACCATCGTGCTCAGGGGGTCGCGGAAGTTAAACTAGACGGGTACATGGGTAAGGCAGACAACAGAGGGCCCATGTCGAGGTCATCCCTTCTGAAAATATATCTGTCTCTTCCTGTAGTTAGTGGATGAGATCATGACGGAACAGTAGGTAGGCTCTCTACCTATCTGCCACTTCTTCCGGCAACGGCAGCAGGCAGGAAAAAGAATGAACAAAAAAATGCCTTGAAATAATCCTGCATGCAAATTAACTTGATAGAACAAAAGCGAAATCATGCTATAAAACGTTAATGTTCTGTTCCACCCTCTGCTGCAGGTCAGTGTATTCTGAGCGTTAAAATGAGAAAAATGGATGTCTTAGTCAAGTGGCAACCAACAGGACCATGACATGTAGTACATAGGACAAGGAAGAGGCTATGGGAAGAAGGCTAGAACCAGCAAAGAAAGAATCTTACAACGTGAAGAAAAACCCCAATTATTTTGTTTTTCTAAATACGATAGAAACAAGAAAAAAAGATATATATGACACTGCCCTCTCATTAACAGTTAGCGTTCCTGACCGTGACGCATTCACGAGCCGCCCAGGGTCGAGCGCTCATGTTCGAATCCTAGTTGAGGCAGTCGGTCCACAGTCAACCCAGCTGTTCATCCACCCCGAGGGGGTTGTTCGATAAAATTTGACATAAGAAAATGAATGCCACAAAGTACTTATCTATATAGAAAAAAATAAATCCGATCAAGAAACACAAGAAGTCACCAGAGATAGAACGAAAGAGAACGAAATTATTAAGGAGGAAGTGAGAAGAGCAAAAAAGCTTGTAAAGAATGGAAAAGCTAGGGTATAGATGAAGGGGTAAGCGCAGCCTTGGAGATAAGGAGCCCCTGGACTTTTTTTTAAAAACGGGTTCCCTTAGGAAAAACCTTCAAGTAGACCGAAACTAGATTATGGCTACCAAATATATTCATAGACTACTGACATCCAAAAAATGGCTGATGTCACCCACATTCCTGATATCAGCTTCTATTTGACTCATCCGCCAACGACAGGGAAGGCTCAGGTAGTAGAGTAATGGCCCCTCTCATGACCCCTGCAAATTTAAGGGATACACCTATGACTACTCTCTCTTATCTGATTCTGCTGCCAGCGAAAGAAAGAGATACCCTTGGAACAATCCCTTGGGTAGTAGGCTGTTGACTGCAGCCGCCCAGGGTGGTACTTCCGTCCTGACTGAGGAGCGTTAAAGTGGTGCCCAGAGCCATCTTACACTCTCCATGTTAAGATTGCTTGTCTTACTTCCTGTCTCATCAAAACGGGACTACCGGGCTAGTCCTGCCATCTTCTCTTTACAAGTACCTTACACCTTCTCAAAAACCTCATTTATTTCTTCATATAAGTTCTCTTACCATATCAGGTCTGCACAATCGTTTTTAAGATGTAATCATGATAGAGTCAAACGAAACTAATGCCGCTAGTCCCCGGCATCATGGAGTGCTAAGAATCTCAGGGTTCCCGCATGACTCTACTGCCAATGAAAGGAAGGCTCATATAGTAGTACTACTGGCCCTTACCACGACCTCTCCCTTTCTCATAGACCTGCCTCTTTTTCTATTCACTGTACCAACATTCGTGGTCACTCTTGCAACCTCTCTTCTTTGAACACCATCTGTCTAGTAACTCCTTATTTCTTACTTCTCTCTCAGACCCATTTGTCCTATAATGTTCTCACTAGCCCCTTTCTCATATCCGACAATAATCTCCACTCACGATTCGTTTGGTGGCTGTGCTTATTCCAGCATCAACACACCTGTTGCACGCCTCGTAGACCTTCAGTCTCCAAACTTCGATGTTATTTGGCTCAAGGACTGTCTCCCAACTACAACGCTTTTCCTTTGTTTCGCCTACTGCTCTCCCAGTTCTATAAAACTTACATCTTTCTTCGACTACTTAAACTCGTGCCATGAAGCCGTGACATCCTCTCACCCGAAGGCCGAGATCCTCTACCTACTTGGATTTCAACATTCACCATAGGGAATGGTTGAATTCCTTCTGTACAGATTGTAGAGGGATTGAAGCCATCACGTTCTCCATTCTCAATGATCTAGAGCAAATCATCACACACCCCAATCCTCATTCCTAACCGCTGTGACCACTCTCCTAATATTATGGATCTGTTTTTTTCACCTCTGTTCCTTCGCGCTGTCTCTTCACAATCTCGCCCCTAAATTCGTTCATCTGACCACAGTCTCATTAATGTATGTATTTTCACGGCACCTTTCCCTTCAGTAAACCCTTCTGAGCGCAAATATTGGCACTTCCTTGGGTAAATTACTGCCTCTTATGTGGTGATGCTTTTGTCTCCGTCAAACGCATACCAGAGGTTATTTTTTCGGGAATGGAAGCATTTATCCCCTCTTACCCCAGAACGACCTTTTCTTCCACTCCATGGTTTAACCGTTCCTGTTCTGAGGCTATTCAGACAAGGGATCAGGCTTATCGGGTTTGGAAAAACTCTCCTTCCTCTGGCTCCCATTCAGCATTTATCACTGCCTATAATCTTTGCAAGGACCTTATCCGTGAGGCGAAGCGTTCCTTTATTCAAAGGAAGTGCGATAACCTCTCCTCGTCATCCAATGACAGGTCTTTCTGGTCTTTAGCTAAGAACATCTCTAACAACGTCTGTCGCTCTACCTTTCCTTCACTTTTCCGTTCTGACGGCACTATAGCTGTCTCTCCCGTCGATAAAGCAACTCTCTTTGGTTCCTGTTTCTCCTCTAACTCCACCTTGGACGACTGTAACATTCCTTCACTCCCTGATGCTCTTCTTACTAATCCTATGCCCCTCCACGTAATCTCTTCGAACTGTCCCAAAAGCGCTTCTTTCTGGACACAAGCAATGCTCATGGTCCTGATGGCATTAATCCCCGTGTACTGATAGTGTGCCTCTGAATTTGCACCCGTGCTTGCTCGACTTTTTCGTTTCTGTTTAAAAAACACAACTTTTCATTCTTCTTGGAGGCATACGTTGTTACATTCTATCCCTAAAAAGGGTGACTATTCTAGCCCCTCTAAATACCGTCCTATTTCTTTGACATGTACCCTCCTCAACTCTCATATCCATAAACACCTCGAAAATAACCGTCTTTTATTTAATTACCAATAAGGCTCCCGTAAGGCGTGATCCACTGGTGATATTCTTTCCTATTCTATTGTTTAGTCATTATCCCTGAGAGATTTTGGGTGAATCCCATATAGTTTCCCTTGATATAATCAAAGCTTTTGACAGGGTGTGGCATAGGGGTCTTATCTCTAAGCTCCTACCTTTTGGCTTCCCTTCCTCACTTTGCTCCCTCATATCTAGCTTCCTCTCTGGTCGACCTATCTCCGTGGTTGTTGATAGATCAGCCTCTCCCCCTCTCTCCATCAACAGCAGTGTCCCTCAAGCTTTTCTCCTTTTCATTATTGATTTCCTTTCTTCTATAAATAACCAAATGCAGTCGTACGCTGACGACTCAATACTGCATTCCTCCATATCTTTCAATTCTGCTCATTCTTCTCTCACTCGATCTGCATCTCGTCTCGACACAATATCCTCAATAAACTTAGACTTGGACAGGATATCTCAATGGGGTAGACGAAATCTGGTTAAGTTTAATGCATGCAAGATTCAGTTTCTGCCCATTTCTCAATCGAACTCTCCTCATAAATTTCCTCTCTCCTTCGACGGTTCAGCAACTTGGTATTACTTTGATATCGACACTGTCCTGGAAACCCCACATTACGAAAATAACTAAGTATGCTTCTAAGAAACTGGGAATTCTGTTTAGATGTCGAAATTTCTTTTCCGAAAAGTTGTTCCGTATTCACAAAGGATTAACCCAATCTTGTATGTAGTATTGCTCTTACATCTGGGGTGGTTCTAGCTCTGTATCCTTACTTGACAGATTTGAGTCGAAAGAGGTCCGACTTATAAACTCTCCTAGGCTTATTTCAAAATTTGACACACTTGTCACATGATGCAATTTTGTTTCAGTTTCCCTCTTCTATAGGTATTACTTTAGTTTTTTGCTCCCGAGAGCTGGCTACTTGTGTGTCCCCAGGCAATACATCAAGCTGCTAGATCACACGACTACGGTGTGGCCGTTGGCAACTCAAGGGTGTGCCGTTTTGATAACTGTTTCTTTCCCTACACCTCGAAGTTTTGGAGCTCTCATATCCTCTTATGTCTTTCTTAATAACTATGACCTGGCATATCTTAAGAGACAGGTTTTCACTTCTTCCAAAATTCGTAAATATTTTCCCTTGTCTCTTCCCTTTTTTCCCCTTTCTTTGGTATCTCTGAATTTCAATTAAGGCCCGGTCTTGATGGGGACTTTTGTCCGTGACTGGAGCCTCCAACGTAAAAATATATAAATAACTAAATACTTAAACTAATTACATCACTCAGAAATAAGTCTTATGAGGAAAGACTTGAGACTTAAAAAAAAAAAAGACTCAAAAGATATGTAATACACGTCTTTAGAATACTAAATCATTCCAACAAAATTAGTATTTCTTCACGTCAAACTAGAAATACCTGTCTGAAGACTAATGGATGTATTGCGAACTTGAGCCAAACAGATTTTCCATCTGTAGATCACTGGAATGAATAACTACCAGATGTAACGAACGCAAAAGCTGTCATGACCTTCAAATCTAGGCTAAGCAAATACTCCGGTGATATCAGTTATCAGTAGGTAACCTTGCTTCAAGCGGAAATAATTCAACTAATCTTTCCTTTTCAGAGTTGGGTCTCAGTACAGCCGTTTGTAAAACTCGCAAGAAACTTTTCCCGTTCACACTTTCCTGTTTAATTTCCATGGCAGTATACCTCCTCCATACTACATGTTTTTGCATCTGTTCTTTTTTCTTCTCTTTTTTCTTAGCGATGGTAAAGCCGGAGGGAAAGGTGGGTGGGCAGGTGCCTTCTACTTTACTATTATGTTTCTACTACAATATAAAAAAAAGTTCGGAGAATACCTGTCCTTCCCATGTACTCCCATCAGACAAGGTGAACCCCACCTGTAGCCATCATACACTCATGGTAGTTACTGTGTTATTCGTGTCAATCTTCATCCCTGGAACACAAGGGCTGGCAGGTCAGAAAGCAAACTGGAACCTGTAAAGAGAAATGATAGGTAATTATGGTCATCTCAATAAGGTCTTGACGGGAAGAATACTGGGGAAGGAGAAAGCGTGTTAAACACGTGATGTGACACCGTGGGAGAAGTACAGTGAACAGTAATCCCAACCACCAGATACAAGACAGTGACGTACCACCAGCCGCCACCCACAAGGATAACCACAGAAACCAAACGCTCTTCACCCAAATACCGGCCCATGTCTACACCCACAGATGGACTTGTGGCTTATACCAAGATGCAAAGATCTTCAATAGACATTAACAGAGCAGGCGAAGGGAGAACACAACAAGCACTGGAAAACACCGTCAACGCTCTGGTGCAGAACATACGAAGAACCAAAACATTCTTGGGAGGAGTTGGACGACCTCCGAGGTGGAAACACCTGACTGTCAACAATAACAACTCTGACGAGGAGGACCATGGAAGTCTGTATTCAGATTTACTCCTGAAGAAAATGGGAATCATGATCACGTCCATGAAGAAGATATCACCGACTGGCTGACCAAAGAACCATCGCACACCGGACCATAGACCAGACACGGCTGACCACGGACGTTAACATGCCAGAACTACGGACAGTCATCCCAAAGACCAAAGCCACAGCTTAAGGGAAGATCAAAATATACAAGAAACAAATAATCATGTGACAACAAAGACACCTTCACTACCTTCCCAACGTGTACATTGCTATAATTAGCACAGGAGATTTTCCCCTGAGTTGTGAGGAAGCCAGGGTAACGGTGATATATTCCCTAACCAAGAATGCCACATACCGACCAAAGAATTATGGACCCATTTCCGTCTTCGAAGTAACAGGGAAAATAATTTGAGAGAAGAATTATAGCCTAAGATTAAAATGACACCACATTAAGATGTGGCAGTACAACAGCCTCTACAACCGAATTCAGTATGGCGCCACTTCTGCAATTTTGATCGCTGCAGAAAAACTAAAGTTACCAGAAGACTTGGAATAAACTGAGCAGGTCGTATAAACAAAGCCTTCGACAGTGCAGACGAACGGCTTACAGTGAATATCATCGCAGCCGGGACGCCTGAAATCACCAAGAAACTAAAACAGCAGTGTTCTAAACCGACACCTCGCAGCATCACAGTCATCTCAGTTATACAACCATAATTTCCTCTTTTTAGTGGAGTCCCCCGGAGCTCCGTCCTGTCACCAACACAGCGGACATTCCCCTCCAGTAGGGAACATGAATATGGACGTTTTTTTACATAAACGGCGCGCGTCCCGCCAAATACTAATCTTTAACAGCACACTCCCCAAACACAACCACTTGGTACAGATTCGAGGGCTTCGAAAAGGACTGCAAAATACAAACAGAGACGAATTTACTATAGCGACGCTGAGGTGGATAAAACCCAACGACATTACCAGAGAGTAATCGGATAAGGCACTAGATGAGCTGTTAAATCTTAGGCCAAACACCATAAACATTAAGAGGCTTCATAATAGAGCATATCAATAAAACAACTGAACAAAGTTGTTTTGTCCTGCTCCTATCAGAGAGGCAGAAATTGAGCCTGGTAAAAGGATATATAGATATTTCCACAATGACCTACTTCTCGCATGCTGAAGCTACAGTTGGTACGGACGAGGAACGTCCCTGCGTCGAAAATACCGAAGAACAACATCAACGACTGAAGATAAATCCAATCAGTAACTACTGAGTGGAAGCAGCAGATACTAGAAGACAAGTGAAGCACAAACGTTAAACATATACAAGGCCTCGAAGGTAGCACTAATTTGCAGCACGTTTTCTTCCAAGAAAGCTTCAAGACACTAAGAGAGGCTCCAGACATCCAACGATATATATAATGAACCATTTTCAACCCAGTTCAGCCAGTCTTCTTCCTAAATTAATAAACAACATACAACCCGGTCTGCGAAGGATATATAAATAAGCCACCAAAAATACATATCCATCAAATCAGCCACACACATCAGTGACACCATCATACATTGTCGCCCTTTATAACTATATTACATTTTTCAACTCGATTTTCCCCTGTTGAACAGTTTCTTTCCTCTCCCTAACCATCCAATAAATCATTTACTTCCACTTACCTTCGTCATTATCTTCTGT
The DNA here is from genome assembly GCA_038088735.1 of Panulirus argus. Classification (NCBI taxonomy): domain Eukaryota; kingdom Metazoa; phylum Arthropoda; class Malacostraca; order Decapoda; family Palinuridae; genus Panulirus; species Panulirus argus. Next base: position 243 of record JAYMFT010291707.1, on the reverse strand, counting down.
CTTTAGCAAGTCTTCCATCCAGTATCGAATACTACATCTCCAATATAACACATTCCCGCTCTTATGTCCATCAACGCAAAACATTATAAAGAACTTAAAAGTTATTTATCATGTTGATTTTAAAAATAACTTTCGTAGCTATGCATTTCAGGTGATATTGTCATAAAGAATGTAGACAGTCTGAGGTGAAGCGCAGGGTCTATAGTAGTAAGTAGTGTGTGTGTGTATATATATAATATATAT
>JAYMFT010291706.1:0-23875 GCA_038088735.1 Panulirus argus | reverse complement strand
GGGGAGAAAGAATACTTCCCACGTATTAAGGAACAAAGGGGCCAAGTGAGGATTTTGACTCTATGGCTCAGTCCTCTGTTCTTAACCCTACCTTGGTGATGCAGGTAAAGTCGAATGTTTATGAAAGAAAAAAAAAAAGAAATATGTGCTGGGATATTATTAGTGCAAATTGACATCAGTAACACTTTTACTAAGGTATTAGTTGATGCTTATAGCACTGAAAATTTTAAGTAAATTCCCATGCATCTGGAATTGACAGTTATCAAACATTCACATTAAACACTTAGGCCAACTGCATTCCATCCCCTACTTGTATGTGTGTGGTAAAGATATTTTCACTGAATTTTGTTGGGATAGCGTTGATGAATTGATTCGATGGTTAGGTTGGACAGGATGTATGATAGCTAAACGAGAAGGGATTTATCTTTATTTATTAAATTGAAGCTGTTTGATTTTTAGACTCTTATTCCTTGTTCAGGTCAAGAAATTGAGCTCACAATGCATGATGGAACAGTAAGGGACATGTGCTTCATAGAAGATTCAAGTAACAAGTCATCCCTTCTCATTTCTGGTGGTGCTGGCGACTGCAAGATATATGTAACAGATTGTGCAACTGGTACCCCATTTCAGGCTCTCTCAGGACATACAGGTGATTAAAATTAATATTGTGAAAGATAAGCATATTTTTTGAAGATTTGAGAAAATTGAATGCTAGATGTTCAAGTTCCCATCATGTAATGGAGTATATTTTCATTGTGGATGACAAACTTTTAATGTAGATGGAGGAAGAGAAAGTCATTAGGTATCTTTCGCCCTGTAGTTAATTGAATTAAATGTTTTTATTTAAAAAGAGTTTTGAAAGGTATGAGATCCGAGAGTGAATAAAAAGGGATTTACCTTTTTATATATTAATTAACTGAAGCTGTTTTATTTGTATAATCGTACAATGGTTCATATTACAGTGTAAGATTTTATTTCACTTCATAGTGGAAAGTGTTGGGCTTAAATTTTCTGTATTCTTTTGTAGGTCATATCCTTGCTCTACACACATGGGGAGGAGCAATGTTTGTGTCTGGTTCACAGGATAGAACAGTGCGTTTCTGGGACCTGCGAACTAGAGGCTGTGTTAATGTTATTACACCTGCAGCCACGCCAACAAAACCAGTAAGTTGTGATGAATGCTGGTGGATTGCTGGACCCTGATATGGAATGACAAGCTTAGAGTGTACAGTATTGATGAACACATTCATCTCTGCTTGAGTTTGGATTGAATGATAGTCCTTGAGTTTTTATTGTACATTGCTTAATGCTTTAAAGTAATTGATTATTTCCAGTTTTGAAAATATAGAAATATAGCAGCCATCCAGCCTATATAGAGAAGTCATCAGAGCTATGGAGGTGTCATCAGGGGTATTGTATATACAGCTGATTATGAAGGAGTACTGTAGTAGTAGTAGTGTAGAAGATTTTATTTACTTCAGTACATTGGACATATAGATTGAAACTGAGGCGGTATGCTGGTAACCTGCTGTAAATACCAATAAAGGAGAAAGTAGTAAAAGGTAATTGGCATGTATATGGGGCATTTACCACATTCCCTTTATATACCCCAGTGCAAGTAACAGCTAGATTTCAAAGATTTAGGAGCAAATTTTTGATAAACAGAAGATTAAAGTCTATTTAATGGAACAGGGTGCTCCTGTGGCTTCCGTGTGTGTGGACCCAAGTGGTCGACTCCTTGTGACAGGCCATGAGGATTCTGTTTGCTCTCTGTATGATGTGCGTGGTTCTCGATGCATCCAGGCCTTCCGGCCCCACTCCTCAGATGTTCGCTCTATCAGATTCTCACCTTCTGCGTATTATCTACTCACTGCTGGATATGACAACAAACTTGTCTTAACTGACCTGCAAGGTAAGTTTGCTGCTTTAAGAAGGAAGTTATAGGGAGATGTTGAATTGAAAAATTATTACACCAGTATTATTATAAATGACTGTTGTAGACATGAGAAAAATGAAGGTGCTATTTAAATAACTTTTGTGGATGTCATGAAAATGAAGGTAGCACAATGGTGTAGCGCAAGACAAAAGTGATTTTAGGAAAAGGGTTGTAGTAGTTGGATACAGTATGGTGAAATGAAGATGGTAAGAGATGTACAAGTGAAATCAAAGCCAGATAGTTTTTAGAAGAAATAGGAGAATTGCTTTGAATTTCATTTAAATGTCATATGTTAACAAACACCTAAGGATCTAAGGAGCTATAACTGAATAGGGGCATGCTCCTGTCTGTGTCATGGTGGTTACTATTAAAAAGAGTGGAAGAATCTAAAATACCTACTCTTTGTTTAAGAAAAAGGGGATGATGAAAAGCATAGTCAGATGGAGATTTATCGTAAAGAAATCTCAAAGGTGATAAATAAGTAAGAAAAATATGGGAAGGCTTCTGCATAGTAAATGGATGCAATAATTTTACTGAATTGAATACATTTTGAAGGAATGTTAAACATTAATGGGGGATTTTTTATAAAATGTAGGAGGTTAGGTATCTTAATAGTGACATAAAGGATTCAAAAGATAGAATATATCAGTAAAGTGAAAGGTGACCAGTGTGACTTTGTTGTTGCACATTATTATGTACCAACCAGTTTTATTGTAAGACTGATTGTTGAGAAAATGTTAAAAAACAGCTTCATGTATGGAACATATATTATTTGGAAAAAAAAAAAATATTAGAGTATGATAGTGTATGTGAAGGAGTCATATAAGGTTAAGGATTTTCATGTGGCCACACCCTTGATGGGAATTTTCGGGGAAAATGAGCATAGGAGATATCGTTAAATAGCTAGATGGAACATAAGTTAGATTCACAAGAAAAATGTTTACAGTTTACTAGTGTATGCTTTTGGAGATTGCTGCTTGATGTAGCCAATGGACTAATGAGGACTTTGCATGTACCAAGACTAGCAAAGTATGGGGATAAGGTGTTAATGATTTATTGTAATACAATTATTATATAGAATACATGTAAATGGATTAGGCAGTCTTGGCTGATGTATTACATAGGTGAGATTGTCTCTTTGGATGAATTGAATGAAAAATTGGAGGAATTTGCAAGCTTACATGTAAAGAGGAAGTTAGATATATAAGCTAAATGGAGTAACAAGGTGCTATTTAAGGAAAGGGATTTAATCTCTGATATGAGGCATTAAGAATGACTGTAATGAGTGCATCACATTTAAATTTTGAGAAATGAGCTTCAAAGTTTTATTAAAGTAAACAACCATAATAGACAAAAAATTATAGATTTTGAAGGTGTTTGTTGCTGATATTTTGAAACAAGAAGATAGACCACAAAAGTTAAAAGTCTAGTGTAGCACTCCTGCATATAAGTTAATTTACCACACTGCAGCAAAGTAGTGTGATAAGTATGTGTCGAACAATTAGGATTGTGTTATTTTACCAATAGTTTTGTTACTGATAGTGATAAATAATGAAGATAAATAGATAGATAGGTATGATCATTTCCACATCAGCTTGATGAAAATCAAGGAAAGTACTGTATGGTGAAACTTTAGTACTTGAGAAGATATGTGCTAATGGGTGTAAAATTTACCTCTTAACAAGAACATGTGTCTTATAGGGTAGATACTATTTGCTTTCATAATTCACCTCATACCTGTCTAATTACTGTACTTGTATTTCATTCCTAGGTGACCTGACACTGCCATTACCCAGTGTTGTTGTTGCTGAGCATCAGGATAAGGTCATCTCTGGCAGGTGGCACCCCACAGATTTTTCTTTCATCTCAACCTCTGCAGACAAGATGTGCACTCTTTGGGCTCTACCTCCTGTTTAATATAAGCCAGGAGACTGGAATTTCTCAGCCTGTCTTACAGTCACCTGTGACAAAGAATGTATACAATTGACATAGGAAATTGGCACTCCTGCAACTTCTCATTGTAAGCCAGGAGAATGGAATATCTCAGCCTGTCTTATGATCACCTACTACAAAAAATTTTTACAAGAAAGTACTGTATAGTTGGAATTCCTACTGTAAAGTTTTGAGTGCCACTTAATAGATTTACCCCAGGCCTTTAAAGAAAAAATATTTACCACAGGAAGGTTGGCAAAAAGGAACTTGAAAGTCAGATGAGTAGTCTTTGAGGTTTCTCCAAAGTTGCCTTGTGGTAGGTAAAGATTTTTGTGCAATTAGCTCCCATATATGTATAATTAAGACATTTTACTAAAGTTCATCTAGCTATTTTCTCAATTCTTTAGCATGATGATTAGGCATTCTGCTTTGAAAAAAAAAAAAAAAAATTCATGGTGACATAGGATACTGGCATACTGAGATATTTTAGCTGATTATTTTCTATGAATTTGTGATAGTGCATTTTCTTTAGAGCCACAAAACTTACTATGTAAGATAAATCCAGATAAAAGTTCAATCACAGTAGAAATAGATGGTATCTGGTTCTTCTGTAATTATGTGGAGGATGCTAAATTTGATACCTATCAGCTGACTCTGCTAAAACGGTTTAGCGCAGATTCAGAAAGTCCAGCTCATAATATGAAGCTCTTCATCCTTCTCTAGATCATCAATAATAGAGTGCTGTCTTTATATTCAATTTTAACATTTTCTGTGTTGATTGCTTCAAAATCTCTGATTAACATTTACAGTTGTAGACATTACTTTTATACTGAAATTTGTCAAAAGTTATTGAAAAACAGATTGTGAATATACAATATTTTATGTTATTTCCATTTTACATGTCAGTATTGCCTTTTCATGCATTAAAAACAAGATGGTGCACACAGAATCTTCCGTAGGTATTTCTTTAAGTATTTTTTCAGTGTTGGAGGAATTGTTTAGCACTAACCTCCAAATTCCTCATTATTTTTATGAAAACCTTTTGAAAGGGTTTGAAATCAGTACTTAATGTAAAATGCTCTCTTCTTTTTAAAGTAATACTGTCTTTGAGGTTTTACTTAATTTTATTTTGAACATCAAGAACTCAGGTCAGTCATAAAATTTGAATTTGTTTTGCTTTTTTATTAATTGTAAATTTAGCATTTTTTCGTTTTGTATTCAGTTTTCATAGTTAGTTTGATAGAGACTGACTTGTTGCCTATCATAATATTGGAAATGTAAACCACAATTAAATTTTAAACAAAATTAACACTTAAATGTACAAGCATTATTTACTGTAAAAGTTATTCTGCAGTTTTGGGAGGAAACTACAAATATTTTTATCCAAAGCTGTACATAGAAAACCTTATTGGTGGACTATGAAAAGCTCTTAACTGCCAGTATATATACATTTGATGGCAAGCTTTAAGGTAACTGTACGATTGCATCTCTATCATGAATAAGCCTCGTGTAATCTAGTGATGAGAGTGTACTACCCTGCAATATCTTGTAGTAAGTATGATAAATGTTGATGTTCATCTTCCAACTCTGTATATAATGTGTTGGTTGTATAAACTCTTTGCATTCTGTGCATTCTGAGGTTTAAATGTTGACAGCTCAGCAGTACTCTGAGAGGTTATCTCAATAAAGTGAAAAGTAATGCAAAGATTAGGATATGCACCAGCAAAGCCAATAGGTAGAATCTCTGTGTCTGTCCCTGTGTTCATCACTTATAAAAGAATAAGTTTGGTATTTTCTTGTAAACTAATATGGTGTGTTCATAATGATAACTGCAGCTCTTAGAAAGAAAGGTAACAGTAATTGCATCTTGTAGACTATAAAAATAATAATAATTGTAATAATAATCCAGAGTGCAAATAGAAACACTGGGAAGAGTGGTTCAACAACCTTCAGCAATGATGTGATTTTTAATTTGTTGCATAAGAAAAAACATAGCACTCTTGCTTTTTCACAAATGAAAGTCACTGTGCTTTAATTATTGGGTTGCAGTATCTTTTCTCTACGTAAAGATCTGTAAATATTTGTTGTGCAGCCATAAACACGTTAGCCTAGTTATTGTCTGTTGGGAATGGAGATATATCGATGGCAACCTAAACAAAGTTTTATGTAGACCAGTATATGTGATATCAAAGCCATTCTTGTACTAGATGCTGATTTTTAGATGAAGATGTGATATTGCTTATTTCTTCTTCATAGAATTATGATAATGTACTCTGTAACTTTCTCCTTCACTTAGAATATGAGAGCATTTCTTTGAAGACAAGAATGGTTTTTATACCCTTAAAACATTATAATTTTGTTTGATGGTACCTTTGATATACTGTTAACCATTATATGAAATAAAGTTCTTTGCAAATATTTTTTACCTATAGAAAGTTTATCCTTTATATATGCAAGTAAACTTTTTTAAATGTTTCAAAAGTCAAAGTTTAGGTAAAGTAGTAAGACTCCTTGTAAACTATTTTGCATACCAACCAGATATATATGAAGGGAATCTCAATTTTGGGCATATTTCCCAATGTGGAATTCATATCTAGTTAAAGTCAAGTCAACAGTAGGGTAAATGGTTATGAATGTAAATACTATTAAATGTATCTAAATTTGGATATATTGAAGTACCTTGCTTAGGTATTATATATGTTCCCTTGGAATTTGACTTCCTGTCCTACTCTTTTACCATCATTTATTTTTTGCTACTTTATAACAATTTTCAGAGAATATATTTAAAGGCAAAATGTGTTACATATTGTATCTGCATTACATCAGGGGTTCCAAACATTGCCTTAGATAAAGAATTGCTGTGAGGTAAAAGTAGTCTTAGTTCATTGGCTGTTGATATAAAGTATCTGTGAGATATGTATATAAATATATATAAATATATATATATAGTGTATTTTTTAATTGAAATATTGGGAATTTAGTTGACTGCATACACGTAAACTTTACTATTCTTATTTGTAATATTGTCAGTCATGAATATATCAAGTTGAACTACTGATTTTTACATTTATGTAAATTGATGGTTGCTCATGAAAAGGACATGCCTTTTTGTAAATTGGAAATTTTACTGTACTAGAAACCCTTTACTTGTACTGTGTACCCAGCAAAGAATAGATGAGGTGTTGTATTTAAACTTATTCTTAATCATGCTGTGATCTTATCGGCAACTCTACCTTGGAAACACTTGTGAATTCTCATTATAAGGTATATGCTTATGAAATGTTGTAAATTATACTTTGTAACATATTTTGTTTCTCATTTAAGCTTTTCAGTCATATGTTTAGGCTTCATTAATACTCATATTTTCAATGATAGCATTAGTTTTATGCTGAAGCATCTTCAGTTTATTCTCAGTGTAACCCTTTTTTGTGAATATATGCATTCCATTTAGATACAACAGTCAGCTTTCCAAAGACTATTGTTGCTGTCATCCACTGTTTGCTCCATATATTTAATTTTATTTGCTATGTGCAAACATTAGATTAAGTATCCTTGTTTTACTAAAATACTTAATCTCATGTTTTAGTTGCTCAATGGGTAGCTCTGGTGATATGCTTTCCCTTCACAAGTATAAAATCTGGTTTAATTTCTTCTCAATTCTTCACACTTATTGTAATTTAATAAATAAATGTATGATCTGTACATAGCTTAATCTGAATCCCATAAGAAGGCATTCTTTTGCTGTTCCATAATACTTCAGCCTTTCTCTGTCTTTTGCTTTTTTGACATCTAGCTTCCTTCTACAAGCTAGATTTAGCTTGCAGCAAGATGCAATTAGGTCTGCAGTGGTACAAACAATATGAAGATAAAATCGGCTTTAATTTCAAGTGCATTGATTTTTGTGGATGCTGTAATACCAGTAGGTAGTTGTCGGTAGACCAGGGAGGTATCTTACCATTACTACCCGCCTGGGTATTGGGAGGGTGAATGACGGATGTGTAGTGAGCCAACACTTCACTGGTTTTCAAGTTGCACTCCTCTGGCCCAGGTAGCTGTCTTTTCTCTCTGCCTCATCTACACATTCACTATGCAGCCATCACTAACTCTCCTGATACCCTGGCAGGTAGTACCTATAATATACCTCCCTGATCAGTGGCTGCCTACCACCTAGTAATTGGTATGTTTAAAAGTATAACAGTCCCAACAATATTATATGGATGTGAGGCATGGGCTACAGATGAACGTGTGGAGGTGGGTGGATGTGTTAGCAATAAAATGTTTGAGGACAATATGTGGGTTGATCAAGTAATAAAAGGGTTGGAGAGAGGTGTGGTAATAAAAGAGGGTGCTGAAATGGTCTGAACATATAGAGAGAATGAGTGAGGAAAGTTTAAGAAGGGGGATATGTGTCAGAAGTGGACAGAAAAAGAAGGGGGAGACCAAACTAGAAATGGAAGGTTGGAGTGAAGATTTTGATTGACTAGGGTTTGAACATTAACTAGGGTGAAAGATGTGTATGGATAGAGTGAACTGAAACAATACAGTATGGAGTGGTCAACATGCTGTTAATGGACTGAATTAAAGCAAGTGAAGCGGCCAGAATATGCCATGGAAAGGTGTATGGGGCTTGGTTGTGGATAGGGAGATGTGGTTTCGGTACATTACATATGACAATGGATGTGAGCGAATGTGGCCTTTATTTGTCTGTTCCTGGCACTAGCTTGCAGACTTGGGAAATGACAGTCAAGTATGAAGGAAAGAAAAGAAGTAAAGATATTTAAGAATGAGTTGTGTGAGCTAAGTGTCGTCAAGAGATTGTATGTTTGTGGACAGAATGCCAACAGTCCACCAATGGGTGAGGCAGAAAGAAATGACAGCTACCTTGGTCACAAGGGTGCAACTTGACAATTGCAGAAGTGCTGATTCACTATGCAGCTGTCACTAACCCTCCTGATACCCAGGCAAGTAGTACCAGTAATATACCTTCCAGGTCAGTGGCTGCATACCAACCACTTCCTGCTAATGGGTGTATAATTTACCTCAACCAAAACATCTCACATAAAGCAGATATTGTTTGCTTTCTTAATTCACCTCATTTTTATCCAACTACTGTACTTTTACTTCAATCCTAGGTGACTTGACAATGCCATTACCCAGTGTTGTTGTTGCTAAGCATCAGTATAATGTCATCTCTGGTCAGTGGCACCCACAGATTTTTCTTTCATTTTAACCTTTGCAGATAAGATGTGCACTCTTTCGGCTCTACCTCCTGTTTAATATAAGCCAGGAGACTGGAATTTCTTAGCCTGTCATACAGTCACCTGTGACAAAGAATATGTACAATTAACATGGGAAATTGGCACTCCTGCAACTTTTTAATGCAAGCCAGGAAAATGGAATATCTCAGCATATGATCACCAGCAAAAAAAGTTTTTTACATGAAAGTACTGCATAGCTGGCATTCCTACAGTACAGTTTTGAATATCAGCTGAAATGATTTACCTTTAAAAATCTTTACCTCAGGAAGGTTGAACAAGAACTCAAAGTCAGATGGGTAGTCTTTGAAGTTGTTCCAAAGTTGTCTTGTGGTAGGTAAAGATTTATGTGCAGCCTGAAGGTCATGCATAGGCGGTGATCCTGTGGAAAATACTTGGAATGTGATTGTCATGGTCATACCTTGTTTAAAAAATATGTATAACCCAACACTGAATCTACTTCCATTTTCTTGGTAATACCTTGTTTAAAAAATAGAGAATGACAATAACACTTTCATGTTTATCCATATATATCTCTGAAGCCTGTTCTCAACTTGGAATCCTTTAAGGGGGTGGCCACAGCAATAGTCTCCATAACTAGTGAACTCCAGTGCCACTTCTTAGACTTTAGTACCTCATCCTCAACAGGCCACTGGCAGAGGGTAACTCTGGCAAAGTGTTTGCAGAGGCTCCTACCTCATGTTCCCACAGACTACTACTACCTAATGCTCCTCCCTAATGTTCTTACCTACTACTAATACCCAATGTTTCTAACTAATGCTCCAGCTTAAATATTCTTACTCGCTATTTCTTTCTCAACTGTTTCTACCATTTTGCCAAAAGGCAGGGGTAACACACAATATTCACTGCAGGAAAATATAGAGTTATGAAGAATGAGCTGTGTGAGTTAAGTTTTGTCAAGTGTTAGGTATGATAAGGAGAGACTGTATGTTTGTAGACAGAATGCCAGTAGTACACATGTGGGTGAGGCAGAAAGAAAAGACAACCTGGGTCAGAGGAGTGCAGTCTGACAACCACTGGAGTGCTGGCTTACTTCGCAGCTATCACCAACCCTCCCAATACCCAAGCTGGTAGTAGTGGTAATATACCTCCCTGGTCATTGGCTGCATACCAACTACTACCTTCATTTTTACATGTAAATTAACACTGTTAAAGGATTGCCTTGGAAGCTATTGCTGTATATAGAAGGTTGATATTAAAAGTACTTTCAGGTTTAGTAAAGTTCAAGGATACCACAGAAATACCTTTTTTTATAAGACTGAAAATACAGTAAATTTGTTTGCCGGGGAACCTGGGTAAGGTTTTCATAAATTCTGTTGATTTCTAGAAGTGTTTCCCTCTCCTTTACTTTATACCATATTTTCTCCATATTTTTTCCATATCAGATCAGTTGCATTATGTTTTCATAGGTTCCGTTGATTTCTAGAAATGTTTCTATTACTTTCATGGCCACGTTTTACCAGATAAGCACAGCCCTCTCCACTATCATTATCTATTACAGTAATAATCCTTACAATATCTTTCTTTCCTTTATCCACTAATTATGGAAGCAATGCAATCTGAATTCTCATGTTGTTATACAGTCTGGTGCTACCTCGCTAATGCAACAAAGAACTATTAAATGTACGCTAAGGGTCCACTGCTTCAAAGAAAGCACTATCAAATTTGTGGTGTTAGTAAAAGACAAATATAATATACTTCCTTCCTTTAAGTGGATTTTTCCTATGTTCTGAATGATGAGGCAAGTCTGAAATCAGAAAGATCACAAATTCATGTTGAAGGTTTTGAGCCTTACAATTATAGGTACACCAAAACCTGGTCTTACCAGAAAGTTTGGAACTTTGGGCATTTATACAACAAAATGTATTCAATTGGTAATAAAAGAGAGCAATATAATAAAATCTTCATTTGAAGTCAAAAAAAGAACAAGCTGAGAGTGTGACTGAGTCATCTTGGCCAGCAGCTGGTTCTTTAGTAAAACCCCACTTTAAGTACAACAGTTTCATTTCCATTAATTTTCTAACCTTTCCTTGGCTATATAAAGACATTAGATGATGGAAACATTATGCAGCCTTTCAATACAGCCTATTCTATTTTTTATTAATTCTCTTAAATCAAGGGGACAATATGGGAAAATTATAACTATTGGTCAATTAATGAGGAATAATATGGTTAACAGACATATTCAAAAAGGTTACTCACAATATTTCAAGTATATCAACCAAAAATTTTCCTATACTAAATATTCTAAAGAAATACTAACAAAATTCAAATGTACACCACAGAAAAAAAGGTTAATCCATTCTAAGTACATTCAGCACAAACTTTAGTTACACAGAAAACAATGAAAGTCGAATATAATAAAAGTAAAGATAAAACTTCTTCCTCTTAATGTATTTAATGTATACAGTGTCAAGAGTGAATTCCCTGAATTTCTGTAGTCATGAATATGGTAATATATGACTTCTATTCACCTGGAAAATAATGGATGAAAGACATTCCGAGATATGGCCATTTTTCTTTTCATACACACAATATTAATGAACATGGTGTACACCTATTCCTACATAACAGAATACATACATTCCCAAAATGTTGTCCATAAGCATGGAATCCCAATGAGAAACCCATTTTTCTCTAACCTTACCATTAAATATCTGTAGATTCATTCCTTCATAAACAATGTTCACTCTAAGGCAATATAAATAAACAAGAACAAAAAATTCTCAATAAATACATGATAGTGATCTGATAATGTCAGGATAAACTGTTAACAACATTAAAAATAAAACAAAATGATATAATATTTTTAAAACTTAATGACTGCAGCGTTTCTCAGCACCTTACATTGCAAATGGACTGTGATCCAGACACTTAAAAGGATTAACATATTTCGTATTTCAGCACAGCACTTGGAAATGCCACTTTTGCAGCACTTACAGGTACTGAATCTTGAGTGCTGTCTTTTATTTTGCATTCAAATAATATACCGTTTCCACTACAAATGTAACAAGTCCTAATGCTTTAGAAATTTGGGTGAGCTTTTCATCTACTTTAAACTGACTCAACACTCTCAGTGTTACTTCTAAAGTAATTGATTTATGGCTTTTCTTTGCACCTCTGCTATCATTAGCACTTGAACCTTTTTTGATATGTCATCTTGACACTGTTAGTGTAGATATGTTGTAGAGATTGTAAATCTTGTCAAAGTAACATCACAGAATGATCAAGCAGAAGGAAGGTAAAGTGATAAAGTCCTAAAATAAACCTGGAAATACAAAGATCAATATCAATTAAAAATATGTCATGTCTTAATTATAAGTAAAATCACAAACTAAACACTACTAAATTAAATTGGCCTATAATAGGCAAATGCCAAGTAAAGACAATGGGATGGCAAGAAGCCTGGAAAACATCAAAATGAAGATAATTTTATGCAAAAAGAATGAAAATGAAGTGCATCTGGTACATAAGAGACAAGAATTTGTTTTTCAATTCTAATTTTCCTTGTGCCCACCCCCAAGAGCCCCCTTTCTACTGACTTAATGTACCATCAAAATATAACATCCTCCCATGCCACTTAATACAAATTTCTCTTTTTTTCAAATATTTTATTACTGTTTTACCATAATTTACTGACTACATAGCTAAAACAGTACTGTAACAGTGCAAAACGTTCATTAAATCACAGAATGAAAACAAATTAGGGTCAAGACCTCCTAGCAGTAAACTGACCGACTCTATTAGCAACACATAAAATTAAGATACAAACACCTCCTCTTCACATCACTCCCTCTCACTCTCTCAATTCCTCCACCATACACACTACATCCTCTCTCATTCATTGCACTATGTAATATAAATGAAGAGAAAGTGATTGAGCCAAGTAAGCATAACCTACTTCCACAAGGGGCTCTAGGAACAATGAAAGAGTATATACTGTTTGTCTTTCTCTATCCATGAAAACCAGTGTTGAATGAACTGACACTTACTTTCAGGTGAATGAGTTTTTACTGATTTTATCTAGTAAATAAATACATAACCCATGACGTGAGAAGCTCAAAATAATGAGAGAAACATGCTCTGCATGTGAAGTTATTCTACACACAGTGAAGAAGTATGTATTAGTGGGACTAAAATTTAACTTGGGTCAACACTAGCCTTTGAATTCTTGGATGAGATGCAGTGGTGGTAAATCCTGAAATTATCTACTCAAGATGAGTAAAAGAGCATCGATACTTTGTTTCTTACAATCAGATTCCAACAGGCCTTAGGTTGCAGGTTTTAATTTTTAGCATTCAAATTATTTCAAAACAAAAATTTTCCCATACAGTCCCTTCAACCTATTCATTATTGTCCCTTCCTATCTAGTTGCCTCTTCCTTTATCACAGTTATAAATTATTGGCAAATAAATTATGCAATTAACTATACATACATTGGAAATTCTTTATATATAAAAGATATTCAGCAAGTTTAAAATAAATGTACATATGACCACATAACTAAATTACTCAATAAATTTTTCTTTCAAGCAATTTCCTTCCCTTTCCAATACCAATAAACATGAATTTATACAGTATTACTATATATTAGAATATAATTATAAAAATACACATGTTCAATGAATTTGAAAAAATACCTATTTCTCCACATCACTAATTATATTTCATGAACTACATCTTTTTATTTTACAGCTGAAGTGCAGGGAAAAGTATGCACAACAGCACTGGCACATAACTGAAGTAAACGACACTGATATACACGTGACGAAAGTCTGCTTGGCCCTGTGTTAGAAAGGAGAATTCATCCCGAGCTTTGTGCCGAATTCAAGTCTTGCCCTCTTTTGATATCTTACATTCACTCTGTGGAAATAGGAAGAAACATTAATCATGTACACAAACGATCATTGGAGATATTTTCTGTTCCAAATATTTGGAATTATTCAAGACTCAGGCTAAACCACACTACAGGGATAAAACATATGAATTCTGTTGTATAAAACATTTCATTTCACAAAAAAACCAGGTTCATTATATCTCTCTAGCTATCAACATTACATTGCCCTTTCCTGCAATGATATGAAAGTGACATATACAGTATATTCCTAGTCCACACCTTCAGATGCTGAAGACAACTGTAAAGCATAAAACACCCAATAAAATAATGTCAAAATACTTCTCACTCAATCTCCTTCCCTCCTTTTCTTTACAGTTAGCACTTCCCAATCTGCTCCCTTCACTGATGCTTCAATTTCTTCTCTTTTTCTCCTCACACCTTTCACCTCATTCCAAAACATTTTCTTCTCTCTGAAGTTTGCTGATTCTCATCCCAACTCTCATGTGTTCTTTTTTGGCCCCTTCACCTTCAATTTTACCTCCGACTGCTTCCTCTCATACATCTCCAAATCACTTGCACTCCTTCCCTGCAGGTAACATCCATACAACTCTTATTTCTCTTTCACTAACAATTAAACTTCCTGAAGATATGGTAGAAAGAATAATACCCTCATGTTCCCTGCACGTCATGGAAGGTCACTAAAAGGGGTGAGAGCAAATGGCTTGAAATCCTTCCCTTCTTGTTTTTCAAATTCTAAAAGATGAAACAGAAGACTGAGCCAAATGAGGTATGCCCATCTTCCTTAAAGGCTCAGGTTGGAGTGTCTGAATATGTGGGGATGTAACTAAGATGAAATGAAACGAGAGATAGGTAGTGTGCTTAACGAAAGGAACTTGGAGGTCCTAGATCTGAGTGACACAAAATTCAAGGGTATGGGAGCAGAATAGTATGGGTATGCCTTAAGGGTTAATCAGGGGTTAGTGTGTGGGCAAAAGCTAAGAAATGGAGCCAAACTGTTTTCCCAGAGTCAAATCGTTCAACCAACTTGCAACGTGAACTGCCAGGTTTAGCTTTGATAAGGTCAATTTTTCCTTTACGAGATCTTAATGCATAGGGTTCTGAATAAGCATGCTGAAAATGTATAACAAATGTAATGCTGTGCAAAACCATTTGCTTGGAACAGGTAAAGGAAAAGTACCTAAAAAGAAATAATAAAAATGGAGAACCATAAAACAAGTTTCAATAATAAGCTAGGTTTAAGAATATGCAACAAGCCATTTGGTAAAACACATGTAAGAATGGGGAAAGTGTAAGGAAAAAAAAATGCTCCAAATAAATCTTGTATGGCTAGAGAATGAATGTAACAATAATGAAAAATGTTCTTCACCTGATCTCTCTTCTTTTGATGATTTCATTTAGAGGGATGAGTAAGAAAGGCCATAAAAATGCTATCAGCCAAAGCCATGACGGTATATCCGACAGACCTGGACTTCTGAGCACCCGGTTAGGGCCAGACAGTGACACACTTCCATATACAACCTGAAGCACCAGGCTAAAAAAAGGGGAGAAAGAAAATTTCATCTAGTTATCATCACTGAACTTATGATGTTTTCAATATCATAACAAAAATCTACTTAAATTTTCAAATTAATGTGCATTACATGTGTACTACTGGGTGTTGCTGGACTCCGCCTGCTTGAGCTTACACCGCAAGTGAAGTGTCACCTTTGGTGAGGCTGTATCATCATTGCTTGATGAAAGAGAGTACAATCTCACCAAAGAACTTTTCATTTCAAAAGAGTCCATCCTGTCCCTGCTACTGAGTTTAGCACAATCTAAAGCAGCAGGAGCCCCTGGAAAAGGGGTCCTGTGGTAGCACCAAGACTATAAATAAAATGTATATTGCTGAAATGCATCCTATAAACAGTAAATTAAAAGTCACATGACCTTGTCATCAAAATTATTATTTGACATCTAATGCCATGGAATGAAAAATCTGATGAAATATAACTGTGCATTAAAAGATATAGTATACTTAGTTAAATTACAAAATATGTTTAAAGGTTTTATAGCAATAAGCAACCCTGAAATCACTACAACTTAACTTACACAGCAAAGATGCTTGAGGCCCACCATCTGTTAGTTAGTGGGTTCTTTCTCCAAAGCTGGTACATGCGGTGCACAAACGAAATAGAGATCATACCTGAGGAGATAATGCATGATCTTATTATGGGAGCATATGGCTATAAATTGTCTTAGGTTATTGCCTTACATGAGCTAATCCATTTAGTACAAAAGGTGTTAGTGTTAGTTCTATCTTTGCATCAGTGTATATAGGCTGAGGAGCCTATATGACAAGTCTATGAGCAAAGTCGTTTTCAGTTTTTTTGGCACTTGATTAAGACGCTTCCAATGCAAAATGAACAATCAGCCCCAGAAATGGTGTGCACTTTTACTTCAATAAAGCAAGCTTTTAACATTTTGCATCAAAAGCAGCAATTTGCAAGTAATGTGACAACTATTTGAATTGCTACTTCTGGTGCTAATAGTTAAAATGTTGTTCACTGTTGAAATATAGGTAATTGCTACTTCTGGTGCTAATAGTTAAAATGTTGTTCACTGTTGAAATATAGGTAAAGTTTTCTTTTCACAAGGAAAATGTCTAAATCAAATATGAAAAATCATAAATCATATCAACTTGCCAAATTAGGTCAAGAAAATGACATTGCAGACTGGGAAAAGGTGTATATTTCCTTGCTTATAATCAAAGACTTAAAAAAAAAAAAAAAAAAAAAAAAAAAAATAAAGGAAAAACAGTAGTTAAGCAAACCACCACAAGAGAGCTTCAAGTAACCACCCTATTGTTCAACAATATACAACATCTTTCAAGATAAAGCAAAGTATTTTGATTCATGTCCTGGAAACCCATGAATAAAAAATGTCCCATATGACCATCCACAGGTCAAAACAAAAGTAAAGACAATATGAACCAATATCAAACAACTGTTACCATAGCCAAAATGTCAGCTAACAAGTGCAAGGTGTAAAAACATGTGGGTCCTGCCTCACCTCTGAATCATGAAGTTATAGGTTTGGATGGGTTGTTGTACTTTTGTTGAGTTCTTTGCACGGGATTTGTCATTATCACAAGGTCTGTAATGGTAAAAGGGGTAAAACCTTCCTACCTACTAGTACCTATGAGAAGATGTTATCATCAGGTAGGGCTTGTGTGTAGCACTTACTAAATATAATACTTCATTAACAATACAAATGTTCTCTGCCACCACACACATTGCAAAACTGTCAATCTAGGGCTTATTTAGGGACTGCTCTTAAAAATTTATGCAGCTTTATTTCAAAAGTTTCTGTGCTTATTTCATGCAAGCTTTATATTTCACTTGGCAAGATATGTTTGGTGCATCCAAGAGATTCTTGCAGACTTAACCCAGTTCATATGGGAGATGGTTATGTAGTTTTGCCCATTCCATGTGAGACCTGGTTTCTTTGGATTTAAACTTGGACTATAAACAGTGTGTCAGTGAGGTTTACATGGCAACAATAAACTGCCATGGGCCATGACATATTTACTTATATAAAAGAATATTACACCAGTGTTTATCTGTAAGCCACAGTGTGACCACATTTCATGCTCCACCATTTGAGTTTTATGACTTATTTACTGCTCATGACATAAAGATTGTGTCAGATTTGCAGATCAGTCATATAAAATGAGTAGGAAGATTATTTTACACTTGCTAATAGTTTACAATACTAAAACCAGCCTTGAAACAACACATGGGATACCCTATGATTTACTGCCCATTCCCTCCCAAAACCTGGGACTGGCCACCTAGTAAGTTCATTTTAGTCTGTTTTTGCATTATCTCTTAGTTATTCAAGTAAGTTTTATATTCCTAGTGGTATATACATGTAATATGTACCACCATGAGCCTTTCAATACACTAGTTTGTCTGTCGGTGGGTAGAATATAAAAATCTGCACAATCAACTGCAGTATTACATTTTGTTTTCATTTCATTTTTCATTGTTTCACAATAGCAACAGTACATTTCACATTTTCATAACGTTATTCTGCAAAAAGATCAGAATCTTATTTCTTCATTTCCCCTTGCTATACTATTGGTGGGGGGCTATTTTCCATTCTGTGACATTTTAGTTCAAGTACATCCTCTACGATTCATGCAATTTGTTCCACTGCACAGATTATCTTGTATCCTTTTCTTTTTTCTATAATGAAGAGTATGGGTTATGGGTTCTTTTAATCCTTCTGCTAGCAAATTTGTTTCATTCCTCTATTTTGCTTGTACAGTTTTAGAATTTACTAAAATCATTCTTGTTGATTTGATCTTGCTTTAATAATGACCATAAAACACAGCAGTATCTAAATTTACTTCTTGTGTATAGAATGAGTATTTTCATCATCAGTTTTCTATATCTCTCATTAGAACTCTACACACTAGCACAAAATTTTTTCATTGTAGTCTTTACATTCTAGCTTTTCATTTATGCTTACTTCCATGTCACTAAATTTGTCTTCATCACCAATTTACTCCTATGCTGGTTCCTTGTATGGTATAACTGTTGTGGTGCAAGTCTTTTCCATAATTCAACAGTTCAAATTTCTCTTCAGTGAATTCCAGCAGCATATCTTGTAAGGTTTCCTTTTTCTTTTCTAAGCTTAACAGATTGGAAATAACTTTACAAACAGACTGACTAAAAAGAAACAGTAAGTACAGTTGTAATATGATTTGGCAGTTTGTTCAGGTCAACTGTCAATGTTAAGATACAGTAAAGTGATAATGAGTGCTATGTGATCCTGGAAGGGCAGATATATTTTCATTGCATTGTAAATAATAATCTTTTCTTTCAATAATAAAATATGTCAGGATATTTCATGGTATTTTTTAACTTATCATGCATAATATAATGATATCTTAACAAAATGCCTTTTGATTCATATCCCATCCGCTGGTAAAATACGTTCACATTCCACCTGCTGGCAGTCAGCTTAAAATCAAGAGATGGCCTGATGCATGATGCTGTTCAAGTAAAATGCT
Source organism: Panulirus argus (assembly GCA_038088735.1). Classification (NCBI taxonomy): domain Eukaryota; kingdom Metazoa; phylum Arthropoda; class Malacostraca; order Decapoda; family Palinuridae; genus Panulirus; species Panulirus argus. The sequence goes on along the minus strand of JAYMFT010291706.1, from coordinate 4,817 downwards.
TTTAATAATTGTCTCTTAAATATATTCCATTGTCATTACCTTCAAAATTATACTCTATATGTCAACCCAAAGTGGCATTTTTCGACATTTTCTATCTTTATTTCAAGGAAAGAAGACTTTCATTGTTACATTCCAGTTTTGAAACAAAAAGTTTTTTCTCGTAAAAAATACCTGAACTATCACCTGCGGTTTTTGTCAGTTTTCTTCAAAAAACAGATTTGCTTTACAATCACAGCATAGTTAATGTTTTTCATGCTGAAAAGGATTCTGATGTGAAGCAGTTAAATTCTATTAGTTAAAAAGCAAAATGCATGATCACTATGTTCATCACTGATTACTTAATTCCCAATGAAAATAACATGTCATAAATACAAGAAAACAAAAGACATACTGACAACCAGTGACACAATGAAGAAATAATCAAATGGAATATGCAAAACTGTAAACTTCAAACCAATATTCAGTTATCTACATTTCACTAATGAAGCTCTAGTACATTAAATATGTACATCCCAGTTAAAAGGAACATTCTGAGGAGTGACCTAAGCACATGGAACATAACGGAAATTTTGGCAGAACATCTGTTGGGATGAACAGTCAGCATGCTTGTCAAGCTGTTACATTCAATTTCTCGTCAAGTCAAAGAAGACAGGTTTTCATAAGTGTTTTAAGAAACAGAAACTGTTTTTCTGTGTAAACAGTCTATGAAATTAGCAAATTGGTGTGGTAGCAATACAAAGAGGAGGAGGATAACAAGGTTCAAAGAAGCAGAACAGGTCCCATGATATATTTTTCTTTAACAATGCCAATGACAATGATCAAAAGGTATCTTGCTAGTTTCATGAACTTGAGAAAAAGAAAAAGCTCTAGAGGCCAGCTCACATGTAATGCATGCACAAACACTGAAAGTTTGGCTGTTTATAGGAAAGTGGTTAAGTTAGCCTTAGTTTAGACTAATCTAGCCATTCATCAGAAAATGAGAAGCCAACAAGCAAAGTTAATTAGAAAGGATACATATAAGGACCAATCTCTTTGTGCAAAAGAGATGTAAGTCACATGAATCATTTGAAAGGTAAAAAAATCATTCTAAATATGAATAAGCAGAGCAAAAGCAAACTTACAGAAGTAGAGGACTAGTAGAAATAGAACACCATTTTGTACAGTATTCAGGGAATCTGCATATGCGTCTCCCCAACCTTCCCATGAGCTCTGTTCATCATATTTTGTACTGAAAAATAATAATACAGGCAAATCAGATGGAGTAAGAGATACTTATTCATGCATAAAAGAGAGAAGTGTCATTGCTTCACAGGAAAAAGTCTCTTTCTTGCAAATGACTGCAATGCCAAAAAATGCACTGTGTATATTTCATTAACTACACGGATTTCTCACTCAGATGCAGAAAATAGTTCTTACAGAATCAGGTATTCGCTAAAAATATCTTAATTTTTTTCCTCTTACTATCTTGGAAATGAATCTAAAAATTACTGTGCACATTCCATAAGGCTGGAGAATAAAGTAAATTCCATCTGTATACTTGAATAAAATCATAAAGGATAAGTCTAAAAAACAAGACCATAAGTGGTGTTAGCAATATATATTTCTAAGCATGATAAAGTCAACATTGCAACACCATAAGTCCACAGGGAAAACTCTGGATAATCCTCATCTCAGCCCTAATTTGGAATGCTACACAAATAATAGTTCAGAGGGTAAAAAGTGGGTGTGAATTAACCTTTCCATCCTTACAGCAATGATATCATCTCCAAGACACTCTTTAATCCATTCTGATCTCTTTTTAGGGGTGTGGACTGTTACACTGTTTTCTGTCACTCCCTAGCCCTTGTTTATCCCCACAGCCTGATCTGAATTTCTACAAAATGGATAAACAGCATGATGTTCTGACAAGCATGACAAGTCCCTCATCCATTAACAAGTAAACATTCTAATGATGCTTAATTTACCGAGTGTGATCAAACCTGTACACCTTTGGTTGTGTATCAAGTGCTAAATCTTATATTCCAAGTATGGGTTCATTTATTAGTGTTGCAGGCATTCATTTGATTGACATAATCACAAGCAGTGCTGGCTCATGCTTGCACCAGCACACTAGTTATATGCAGCATTGTCTTGTCAAACATTATCATACAAAATTTCTGTATTCACAAGACTTTACATCTTATTTGTCCTTAAACCTATTTCATTGTGTACTGTACTATTATAAGATTATACTTACTTCTGTAAACACCTTCCACATGCTCTGCATATAACAATGCGCTGCATGCAAATTTCAAGCAAATTCTTATCAGAGAATATCCTCTGAAATCTGGGCACCTAAGTGACAGATCCTTGAGAACTCAAATATTATGTAACCTTACCAATGTATGGTCATGAACATTTTGTCAGACTGGGTAGGTTAAAGTAAAGTATTAAACGGGTAATCACCCGAAAGCCAAGATCCTTTACCTAAGGGATTTCAATGTTTACCATAGAAAATGGTTGAATTTCTCCCATACAGATGGTATGAGGATTGAAGCCCTTATGTTCTCCATTTTCAATGATCTAGAGCAAATTATCACCCACCCGACTCATATTCCTGACTGCTGTGACCACTCTCCTAATACTCTGGTTCTGTTTTTCACCTCTAATCCTTCAAGCTGTGGCAACACAATCTTGGCCCCAATTGCTTCATCTGACCACACCCTCATAAATTTAACTATTTTAACAGCACCTACCCCTCCAGCATCCCCTTCTAGCTGACTGGAATAACTTATGACAAAAATTCTTTTCTGACTTTCCTTGGTAAATTACTGTCTTTTATGTGGTGATGCTTCTGTCTCTGCCATACACATAGCAGAGGTTACTGTTGTACAAATGGAAGCACTTGTCCACTCTTCCTCCAAGATGACCTCTTCTTCCAACCCATGGTTTAATCATTCCTGTTTTGAGGCCATTCAGGCATGGGATCAGGCATGTTGGGCTTGAAGAAGTTCTCCTTCCTCCAACTTCCATTCAGCATTTACCACTGCCCGTAATCATCAAAAGTACATCATCAAAGAGGCAGAGTGTTCCTTTATTCACAGGAAGTGTGAAAACCTCTCTTCTTCATCGACTGATAGGTCTTTCTGGTCTCTAACTAAGGACATTGCTAACAACTTCAGGTGCTCTATCTTAACTTCACTTTTCTGTTCTGATGGTACAATAGCTTTCTCTCCCATAGACAAAGCAACTTCACTTAGGTAATCTAACAATATCAAGATGCCTGCGAGTTGTGAAATGTAGGCCTTAACTGTGGACAGGGGTGCTCTAGTTACAGTATATAATATATGGCAACTATAGAAAGGATGTGAGTGAGTGAGGCTACAGTTTGCCTGTTCTTGACACAACTCATTATTATTACCATAATCATTATCATTACAATTATAAAAAAACATACCACCTATCCATCCTACCTGTTATATAAAAGAGGAACTTCACTGGGATATATATATGTACAAGTTGAGTTGTGTCGACTGGCAATATCCAGGCAGAAGCTTGTAAGTGTTAATCCTCCACATAAGAGGATGACGGCTACAGAAGGAACGAATTTGCAGATGTAGTACAAAACTACATATCGAAAGATCTGCTCAGGAAAAAAGAAAAAATAAAGCTTCAATAACAAAATCCAATAATAACAATTCCATCACATATTACAATATCAAAAAAGTGCATCCTCTCTTCAAAATCTAATGGGTCAAAGCAAAGGGCTAAATCATTTTGATAATTTTCTGATCACTGCAACGGGATCTGCTACACCAGATCAGGATTTGAAGATCTACATATTGGGAAGAGATTCTGTATGCTTTCTCTTAATTCACTTAAGAGAAGATTTAGTTAAATATGGAAAAACTGACACTACTATACCCTAGAAGTAAGCAATTTGGATTAATATCCTTCTGTCAATCTATTAGTAGTCCCATTCCCAATTCTATGAGGTGGATCAAATACATACAGCCTCTAAAACTTTTTTATAGTGTGCTCCAAGGTGGATGGATGATGGATGGAAAGTCCGATGCCTATGACTGCAGACACAGAAATCTCTGAGCGTCTACTATCCTTTCACTGGCCACCAGGCAACCACTCAACACCTACAGAGTGAAATGAAGACCCTACCAATACAATCCCACCTCAACATGCTCAGCACTCAATTTTATGCATCAGCACCAGACCACTCCCACCCAAACCACTCTATAACTAACCACCAACCCCAAAGTAGAGATAAAAAGTTTACCCCTACCTCACAATTCAGTAACCTCTACTCAGATATCTTCACCCAAACAAATATGATACTGGCAAAGCACATACATACTGCCATACCCAGCACTAAACAACAGACCTACCAGCTCAATCTTAAAGTCCAGCTCACCAGACATACACCTATAAGAAACCACACTCCCCACAAAAAAATGTCACCCTCTCACATTTACACTCTGGACATCACCCATCATTACAAAACTACAACCAACAATTCAACATATCCCAGGACCCTTTATGCCAACAATGTAACTAATATAGGAGGATACTAAACACTTATAATTTAACTGCCCTGCAATCTCTGCATGTATATGCACATACAGCATCATAACATTTTGACCTGTGGTCCTGATCAATGGACATGGACAGCTTCATGAGTGTCGAAGGAGACCAAATTGGAGGTGGAAGGATGGAGTGAAAGGGATTTTGAGAGGTCGGGGCCTGAAAATGCAGGAGGGTGAAAGGTGTGCCCAGAATAGAGTGAAATGGAACGATGTGGTATACCGGGGTCGACGTGCTGTCAA